>JAMPIV010009987.1:132500-133756 GCA_024509875.1 Oreohelix idahoensis | reverse complement strand
TACATACGTACATACGTACATACGTACATACGTACATACGTACATACGTACATACGTACATACGTACATACGTACATACGTACATACGTACATACGTACATACGTACATACGTACATACGTACATACGTACATACGTACATACGTACATACGTACATACGTACATACGTACATACGTACATACGTACATACGTACATACGTACATACGTACATACGTACATACGTACATACGTACATACGTACATACGTACATACGTACATACGTACATACGTACATACGTACATACGTACATAACATACATAACATACATACATACGTACATACGTACATACGTACATACGTACATACGTACATACGTACATACGTACATACGTACATACGTACATACGTACATACGTACATACGTACATACGTACATACGTACATACGTACATACGTACATACGTACATACGTACATACGTACATACGTACATACGTACATACGTACATACGTACATACGTACATACGTACATACATACGTACATACATACATACATACATACATACATACATACATACATACATACATACATACATACATACATACATACATACATACATACATACATACATACATACATACATACATACATACATACATACATACATACATACATACATACATACATACATACATACATACATACATAACATACATACATACATACATACATACATACATACATACATACATACATACATACATACATACATACATACATACATACATACATACATACATACATACATACATACATACATACATACATACATACATACATACATACATACATACATACATACATACATACATAACATACATAACATACATACATACATAACATACATAACATACATAACATACATAACATACATAACATACATAACATACATAACATACATAACATACATAACATACATAACATACATAACATACATAACATACATAACATACATAACATACATAACATACATAACATACATAACATACATAACATACATAACATACATACATACATACATACATACATACATACATACATACATACATAACATACATAACATACATAACATACATAACATACATAACATACATAACATACATAACATACATAACATACATAACATACATACATACATAACATACATACATACATACATACATAACATACATACATAACATACATACATAACATACATACATAACATACATA
>JAMPIV010009987.1:32500-127500 GCA_024509875.1 Oreohelix idahoensis | reverse complement strand
AAAAGCTGTTTTGTTCTGTCGATTGATTATTGTTAAATCAGGTTTTTACGGCATGAGTCTTAAATGAGGCGTTGCTGCTGCCGAAAAGTGATGGTTTAACTATTATCTCTTTGTTTATTGTTATGTCACCTTTATTATTGTATGCAGATTTCAGCTTCTCATAAATAATGTCTACAGCTCTATTGTGCCTTTGTTGGTATAATGTTTGAAATTTGGTACATCCATTCAATAAATGTGACACTGTTTCGTATGGGTGGTTACATATTTTGCACATTTTCGTGTATGTCTGTGGGTAGTATAGATGTAAAAGACTTTCGCATTCCAGCAACTGTAACCTCGATCTCACAGCAAATGAAAGTATTTTATCACTTAATTTAAAATTAGATAGAAAACTAGATGACAATGAGTGG
The DNA here is from genome assembly GCA_024509875.1 of Oreohelix idahoensis. Classification (NCBI taxonomy): domain Eukaryota; kingdom Metazoa; phylum Mollusca; class Gastropoda; order Stylommatophora; family Oreohelicidae; genus Oreohelix; species Oreohelix idahoensis. The sequence continues at coordinate 127,090 of JAMPIV010009987.1, read as the reverse complement.
TTTACACATTTCATTTCGCGCACTATTCTCCCTTGTGACGATTTACTTTTTAGTTCACTTAGAATTAGGTTAAGTTTATGTGATTTAAATCCAGAATAAAAAGCATTTGCTGACTTGTATGTTAGACTTACATCTTCATCTACGTCTAATTGTACACTGTAATGGCCACTGTCATCCACTTTCACACTCACTCCTTCACGCGCGCATTCTTCATTCAGTTCTACCCAAAATGATCTTGGCCAATTCACCTTCGATCTTTTAGCTAGATGGTTTGTTTCGTTTAACTCGTAGCTTGCAAAGTTATTCCTATCTTCACCTACTTGGTCTATTTTACGTTTTTTTTCATATGTCTATCTAACGAGTTTATTGCTGCAGTTTTTACAAGATTATCATCACAATTGAGCATACTGATAAGGAATGAAATATGTCGAGAGTGGTATAATATGAAGGGGTTTGGTATGCCAAGGCCACCCTTCGACCTGGGACAGAAGAAATAGCTCCTTGTGGATGATTCATTTAGCACTAACCATGTTCTAACGTGTTGTACAATTTCATCTTCAATTTCTTTAAGTTGTTTTTCTGTAAAGTGTATGTTAGAAAAATAAAACATGAGAGGACCGAAACACATCGGGTTAATTAATGAGATCTTTGCTGATGTTGGTAGTGGGGCACAGCTTAATTTTGTTAAATTTGACCTAAATTCTAATATAAGGCTGCTTGCTTGAAACTGGTCCGATGTATTATCAATTGTAATGTCATGTCCTAGGTATCTGTAGGAACGCCCTCGATCAGAAGAGGGGATTTCATGACCTTGGATATTAATGTCCGCCTTACAAGTTTTGACCCAATTGTTTCCGCTTCGCTGACCGCTGAACACTGCACACTTTTGTGGCTTAACCTCCATCCCGCTGGTCTCCATAAATGCTGTTGTCTTCTGTGCCATTGATTGTAGGTCGTGTATGTTGGTGGCAAAGAGACTTACGTTCTACATCATCCACATACCCTTGAATGGGATTCGGCACATGATGTATTTGATAACCTTGCTCAATCCACCGGAGCCAATTATCGATGCCTTGCTCAAATACAATAACACTCCATGGGCACCCCTAAATAATACCTTTCTTACGCTCAATCCGGTCTGTGATATACATACTACAGCGTTTTTACACTTGATAGGAGGACACTGTACATATCTTTGGTGATGTTACAAAGACATCATACATACATACCATGATACGCATAGCTCATACATACATACATGGTCAATGCATGCAAATGCATACATTACATACATACAACAAAGCATACATACATACATACATACATACATACATACATACATACATACATACATACATACATACATACATACATACATACATATACATACATACATACATACATACATACATACATACATACATACATACATACATACATACATACATACATACATACATACATACATACATACATACATACATACATACATACATACATACATACATACATACATACATACATACATACATACATACATACATACATACATACATACATACATACATACATACATACATACATACATACATACATACATACATACATACATACATACATACATACATACATACATACATACATACATACATACATACATACATACATACATACATACATACATACATACATACATACATACATACATACATACATACATACATACATACATACATACATACATACATACATACATACATACATACATACATACATACATACATACATACATACATACATACATACATACATACATACATACATACATACATACATACATACATACATACATACATACATACATACATACATACATACATACATACATACATACATACATACATACATACATACATACATACATACATACATACATACATACATACATACATACATACATACATACATACATACATACATACATACATACATACATACATACATACATACATACATACATACATACATACATACATACATACATACATACATACATACATACATACATACATACATACATACATACATACATACATACATACATACATACATACATACATACATACATACATACATACATACATACATACATACATACATACATACATACATACATACATACATACATACATACATACATACATACATACATACATACATACATACATACATACATACATACATACATACATACATACATACATACATACATACATACATACATACATACATACATACATACATACATACATACATACATACATACATACATACATACATACATACATACATACATACATACATACATACATACATACATACATACATACATACATACATACATACATACATACATACATACATACATACATACATACATACATACATACATACATACATACATACATACATACATACATACATACATACATACATACATACAACATACATACATACATACATACATACATACATACATACATACATACATACATACATACATACATACATACATACATACATACATACATACATACATACATACATACATACATACATACATACATACATACATACATACATACATACATACATACATACATACATACATACATACATACATACATACATACATACATACATACATACATACATACATACATACATACATACATACATACATACATACATACATACATACATACATACATACATACATACATACATACATACATACATACATACATACATACATACATACATACATACATACATACATACATACATACATACATACATACATACATACATACATACATACATACATACATACATACATACATACATACATACATACATACATACATACATACATACATACATACATACATACATACATACATACATACATACATACATACATACATACATACATACATACATACATACATACATACATACATACATACATACATACATACATACATACATACATACATACATACATACATACATACATACATACATACAATACATACATACATACATACATACATACATACATACATACATACATACATACATACATACATACATACATACATACATACATACATACATACATACATACATACATACATACATACATACATACATACATACATACATACATACATACATACATACATACATACATACATACATACATACATACATACATACATACATACATACAGACATACATACATACATACAGACATACATACATACATACATACAGACATACAGACATACATACATACATACATACATACATACATACATACATACATACATACATACATACATACATACAGACATACATACATACATACATACATACATACATACATACATACATACATACATACATACATACATACATACATACATACAGACATACATACATACATACATACATACATACATACATACATACATACATACATACATACATACATACATACATACATACATACATACATACATACAGACATACATACATACATACATACATACATACAGACATACATACATACATACATACAGACATACATACAGACATACATACATACATACATACATACATACATACATACATACATCAGAATCTTTATTCTCCATAAAATACATTAATATGTACAGACATGATATAATAGATACAACATGGCATATAGGAGAATCATTAGAATTTACATAAAGTGTTGAAGACGTCTCAAGTAGTTATATGTGGGTGTTTTTTACATCGAACCTTTGTGTTACACATACATAAAAAATTTTTAAGCTTTCTAAAAGACATTGGCATATAATGATATGATATAACCTGCCAAATATGAGAATTATTGAAATTTACAAAATGTGTGTGGAATACCATTCAAGTAGAGCAATATGGTTGTTTTTACATGGGTGTTTTATCAGAATTTTTGTTTGCCATAAAAAAACTTTGACAACTAGTAGAGTGAGATATTAAATATAGCATCAAATACAATTGTCGTTTGGTATAGTAGACAGAGCACAATTGAGATTAGATGGTGGGGAAAACATCCCAGCAATCTAAAATGGGTGTTTTTTACATCGAAGTTTCCATATTCTGTAAGAACCTATAATTGCACTAATACTGACATATTTACATAAAACCTTTGCTTCAAATTTCCGCAACCCTAGCGACATTAATCCACTCACACACTTTGCATGCACATGACCCAAACTACCAATTATCAGTACGATTACATGCGTACGATAGCCTAGTTCGTTAATTTCTGCAGTCAATGGATAGTACTTATCAAATTTATGTTGGTAACATTTATCTAAATGGGCGTCATATGGTATTGCTGCCTCTACTATAAAAAGCTGTTTTGTTCTGTCGATTGATTATCGTTAAATCAGGTTTTACGGCATGTGTCTTAAATGAGGTGTTACTGCTGCCGAAAAGTGATGGTTTAACTATTATCTCTTTATTTTTTTTATTGTTATGTCACTCTTATTATTGTATGAGGATTTCAGTTTCTCATAAATAATGTCTACAGCTCTATTGTGCCTTTGTTGGTATAATGTTTGAAATTTGGTACATCCATTCAATAAATGTGACACTGTTTCGTATGGGTGGTTACATATTTTGCACATTTTCGTGTATGTCTGTGGGTAGTATAGATGTAAAAGACTTTCGCATTCCAGCAACTGTAACCTCGATCTCACAGCAAATGAAAGTATTTTATCACTTAATTTAACATTAGATAGAAAACTAGATGACAATGAATGGTTTACACATTTCATTTCGCGCACTATTCTCCCTTGTGATGATTTACTTTTTAGTTCACTTAGAATTAGGTTAAGTTTATGTGATTTAAATCCAGAATAAAAAGCATTTGCTGACTTGTATGTTAGACTCACATCTTCATCTACATATAAATGTACAGTGTAATGGCCACTGTCATCCACTTTCACACTCACTCCTTCACGCGCGCATTCTTCATTCAGTTCTACCCAAAATGATTTTGGCCAATTCACCTTCGATCTTTTAGCTAGATGGTTTGTTTCATTTAACTCGTAACTTGCAAAGTTATTCCTATCATCATCTACTTGGTCTATTTTACGTTTTTTCATATGTCTATCTAACGAATTTATCGCTGCAGTTTTTACAAGACTATCATCACAATTGAGCATACTGACAAGGAATGAAATATGTCGAGAGTGGTATAATATGAAGGGGTTTGGTATACCAAGGCCACCCATCGACCTGGGACAAAAGAAATAACTCCTTGTGGATGATTGATTTAGCGCTAGCCATGTTCTAACGTGGTGTACAATTTCATCTTCAATTTCTTTAAGTTGTTTTTTCTGTGAAGTGTATGTTAGAAAAATAAAACATGAGAGGACCGAAACACATCGGGTTAATTAATGAGATCTTTGCTGATGTTGCTAGTGGGGCACAGCTTAATTTGGTTAAATTTGATCTAAATTCTAATATAAGGCTGCTTGCTTGAAACTGGTCCGATGTATTATCAATTGTAATGTCATGTCCTAGGTATCTGTAGGAACGCCCTCGATCAGAAGAGGGGATTTCATGACCTTGGATATTAATGTCCACCTTACGAGTGTTGACCCAATTGTTTCCGCTTCGCTGACCGCTGAACACTGCACACTTTTCTGGCTTAACCTCCATCCCACTGGTCTCCATAAATACTGTTTTCTTCTGTGCCATTGATTGTAAGTCGTGTATGTTGGTGGCGAAGAGACTTACGTCATCCACATACCCGTGAATGGGATTCGGTATGTGATGTATTTGATAACCTTGCTCAATCCACCGCAGCCATTTGTCAATGCCTTGTTCAAATACAATGACACTCCATGGGCACCCCTGAATAATACCTTTCTTACGCTCGATCCGGTCTGTGATAGTACTGGCGTTTTTAACGTGATAGGAGGAGCCACTGTATATATCTTTGGTGATGTTGACAAAGACGTCCGGGTAGCCTGATTCGCTTAGCTCCCTTATCATAAACTCGTGGTCAATGCTGCCAAATGCATCTTTAATATCAATAAAGCACAGATAGGCCTTTCCTGATGAATGTAGAAAGTCACCAACTGCTGTTTTTAAAGTGAAGACATGTTCTTGGAGACCATTTCTTGGCAATGATCCTTTTTGCCGAGGTGACAGTCGCTGGGTGTCAACAATCCACTGCATGTGTCGAGATTGAATTAATTTCATGAACAGCTTGTATGATGATAGCAGAAGAGAGATGGGTCTCCAGTCTTCGATGGTGCCTAAATTTCCATTTTTAGGCACAAGGGTAATTACACCGTGCTTCCAGTCTGGTGGCACCCGTTGGTTGGAAAGGCATGTGTTAAAAATAACCGTCAGGATTGGTGCGAGCTTGTTTGCTTGCTGCTTGATGGTATCATACGTCACACCGTCGGCAGTTTTTTGATACAGGATAATACTTCGCCTACGGTAAATGGGTCAGTGACCGGTGTGTACTTCGGCTCTTGAGTGACGATTTCTTCTTTCCATGGGGGGTCGCTTGCAAGTGTATTAAGTCTGCGCTGGCTGCGTTCCTTAAAATGTGTTTCTATGTCTTGTATGTCTATGTTACAGGTGGTGGTCGACAACTTGTTGTTGTGTTTTATTACATTGATGGCTTTACTCTGATCTGTTTCTAACAAGTAAAGTAGTTCCTCTCGTGTCACGCTTCCCGCATTGTGCGTGTTACCATTTTCTTTGTTTCGTTTGAAACTTGGGCAGATGTTATGCCTAATAAAAAATAGGGCCGCTTCAATAAAGTCATTCAATTTTTGTGTGTCATTCACCTCTTCAGTACTGGTTGTTGGTTCCGGCGTAGTAACAGGAAACTTCAACAAAATACGTTTGATAAACTTAAGAAACTCAATGCTGAAGGGTTGGCCGTCAGGCCGTGTTGATTTGAAATTATTCTCGCTGTCGTAAAATAAACTGCACAGTGTTGAAATAATTCGTACCCACCACAACGGATTTGAATGTTCATAAAATGGCTTTACTTTAATAGGCCGCGTTGATATGGCCTTTCTAAAACTGGCTTCAGCAATTACAAAATCCTGCCATGTGTATTCGTTGGTACTAAACGTGTTCCAATAGTCGATGTTAAAAGGGTCGCCATCTTGGTTAGGCTCTGCGAATGTGAACACGGTACTCTTCTCACAACAAAACTTTATTTTACCACTTTTTATAGCTTCCTTCTTGAAAAATTTTAACTTAGAAACAAGTCCAACACTTTGTAAATCCATAATGACGTTATCGGTGGCCGTAACAACGGATATATCTTCCAATAAAACGAAATAAGCAGGACAGCACAAATGTGCTGCTTGTCACGACGCCATCTTGGATACATAAAATACATACATACATACATACATACATACATACATACATACATACATACATACATACATACATACATACATACATACATACATACATACATACATATTGTAACTGTCTTTTTTTCGTTGTTGATGTGATCACTGGCCCAAGACAGTATACATGTTGTTAGATGTGTAGTGCGAGCGTATGATGAATTGAGTGTGGGTGCGAATGAAGGCGCGAATGTGTTTAGGCTCGTATAGATGTAGATCCTGCAACCCATACTCTCACATGCAGTAACCAAGGATGCTTTGACACTGCAGGCATGTTTCAAGACATTTATTGACGGGAACACACATAGTATCAACAGGAACAGTCAGTGTAACAAGGTCATGCTGACCTGAAATCGATAGGTATACATTTGGCATTCAAAAAAGGTAAACATCGGAATAGACGTGCATGGTCAATAGCAAAGTTCTTCAATAATGACAGTTCGTAACGTCGCCCTTGGCGTCTCTGACTAAACGCGTCAGATGCCTTAGTTACTTTGACACACAGGTGCAACTTGGCACTCCCTGCCAATTGCACATATCAGGCTGTAGTATAATAGCCGAAAGCACAGGCCTCGTTCTGACGTCGGCCGTGTACTTCTGTTAAATAGGTTATCATCAACCCTGCAGTAATACTTATTGTAGATAGAAGTTCCGCCAATCTGCGGCTCCCACAATATATCTTCGTCACTGGATTTCTGGACAATATAAGACTAACAGTCTTGGATGGCTACCTCGAGCACAAATATATAAGTTCTGAAATGGCGGATCAGTGAGCTGCTGTTCACCCTAGGTAATCCTTTACATGTTCTGCCACCGAAAAGCGTAATAATGCATAAAGGTCGGTATTACCTGGCAAATGAATCCTCAGAACATCACAAGGAATTCTGTCGTCATCCCGACGCACAGAGATTCACTGGGGAAAACTGCCATAGCAGTTACTTCGAAGATTCTCCCCGAAAAACAATGGACTCTTGGTCCCTTCAGAAAAACAGGACCTTCCCGGCTTCCCGGAAGTATATCTCACTCCCGCTTAAAAAACCTTCCCATAGGCCTACGCCGAACTGTCAACCTCTGACCCTAAAGGTCAAACACAATGAATGAATAAACAAGGGAAGACAACCCCTAATCAACCTGACATCGCAGGTAAAGACACAATTATTCTTATGATACAAACATAAGCAAATAACTTGACAGATGACTACGTCGAAAATGACAGCAACATTACTACCACCCCCCTGTAAAAAAAAAATGCAATTTTTTTTTTTTTAATATGTTCATGAGCAAGATAGCACCAGTATCACTTCTGTGCTCATGCAAACAATGAACCTAATATCAGGTACAATAGAAGAGGGTACAAATCATCTCCCAACATGGGAGAAAATATTTCCTTTAAGCCAAACAAACTAAGGGATACCATTCAAGAAACCTAAGTTGCTGGCAATACCAATCATATATCAAACATTACTAAATAATATAATCATAGCAATATACAAATGTCAATGCTATTTTAGCAACATATCACTGATGGATGGACAAAATGAAATTTGTTAAATTATCTAAACATCATCCAAATACATTTGTATTACAACATATTATGATATTAAGGACAGACCTAAGTCTGAAAATATATATCAGGAAAAACTAGGACACAAGATTTAACTGGAATCATGTGGGCATCTAGACAATATGTCCGCCATCACATTATCCGAACCACGGATAGCTCGCACCGTGAAATGGAAAGGCTGAAGAGCAATAGCATAACGAGTAGATCTCGAGCTCTTCAAATCCTTACTTTGCATAGCCGTAAGAGCTTTTTGGTCGGTTTCCATAAAGAAATGCGCGCCCAGAAGGAACCTTTGTAGCTTAAGAATGGACCAAACCATAGCCAACAATTCACGGTCCAAAACCGAGTAATTCCTTTCTGCCGCATTCAGCTTCCTAGAAATATACATTACAGGATGCAGAGTTCCTGAATATTCCTGCATTAGTGCCGCTCCAATGCCAGTGGAAGAGGCATCACTACGAAGGACAAAAGTCTTATCAATCGTCGGTAGTCTTAAGATAGGATGAGATGAGAACAAATTCTTAACCTGATCCAATGAAGATTGGCATTCTTGGGACCAACGCACCATATTAGGAGAACCTTTTTTCAATAACGTTGAAAGTGGTGCCATAATGGAGGACAGATTCTCAATGAATCTTCCATAGAATTGTATCAATCCCAAGAGACTACGCACTTGCTTTTTTGTCTTCGGAACCGAGATATTTAATATCTTTGAAATGTTTTGGTCCTCTGTCTTCAACAGACCATGACCAACTCGATGACCTAGGAAGGAAATTTCACTAAACCCAACAAAAGCTTTAGAGGGTTTAGCAGTCAAACTATGCTCACGTAGAGTAGATCGCAATTCCTTCAGACCCACATAGTGTTCTTCCCAAGTATCGCTGAAAAGACAGATGTCGTCTAAATATGCAATGACATCTGCACGATCTGATAGAATTCGTCGCATCATGCGTACGAAAGTCGCTGGGGCGTTCATAAGCCCGAAAGGCATAAAATTCCATTGAAACAGACCCCTAGGTGTCGAAAAAGCAGTGAGAGGTTTGGCGTGTTCCGTCAATGGGACTTGCCAATAACCTTTCGACAAGTCTAGTTTAGTAAAGAATTTAGCTTTAGAAAGTCTAATAAGTAGATCATCTAATAACGGCATAGGTTCAGCATCGAACTTCGTAACTTGATTTAATTTGCGATAATCAACGCAAAGACGTATGTTATTGTCTTTCTTTCGAACAATAACTATTGACGAAGAATAAGCTGAAGTGGATGGTTCAATTATTTGTAGTTGAATCATTTCATCCAATTCTTTCTCGACTTGTGCTTGAAAATGAATAGGTATTGGGTATGGTCTTACTCTGATCGGATTACGATCAGTAAGTATGATGTCATGTTCTATGACATCTGTGTGTCCAGGAATGTCGGTAAGGACATCCTGATATGATTGTAACATAGAGGATACTTGACGCTGTTCCTCAAAAGACAAGTTGGAAGAGACTGTAACGTCTCTCCACGATTCCGTTGAAGTAAGTGGAATCGCAGGAAGAGGTAAGTTCACGTCAGAAAAAATAGTTTCCTCATCCTGTATAACGGACAGGGATGAGATGTGACCATGTTGAACTGGAGAGTCGTCCGTCGCCTGGAAAATAGGCTGTAAATAGTCTGGACGTTCAATAAACTCTGTTAACATATTTATATGGAAGGTTTTATGCCTTCCATCCACATCGACAATATAGTCGACATCAGAAATTTTCGAGACTATAGTGTATGGACCCTTCCAAGAAATGAGAAGTCTATTCTCTCTTGAGGGCAGTAAGACATATGCTTTGTCTCCAGGACAAAGTTGACGTAGGCGTCTTTTCTTGTTAGCAAATCGCATAGCTTTTTCTTTCGCAAATTCGGAAGATGAAGTTGCTAACCTGCACGATTCGATAATCTTTTCTCTAAGAGCTATAACATATTCATATGACGATTGTGTATCATCGTCAATATCATCGGAAGTTATCAAATCGTGTAACAAGGACATTGGCCCGCGCGGTTGCGCGCCAAAGACAAGTTCGAAAGGAGAAAACCCTGTATGCTCGTTGGGAACCTCTCTATAGGCAAAGAGGACTGCAGGTAAAACCCTGTCCCAATCTTCAGGATGATCCTCCGTTATCTTGCCAAGTAAGTTCTTTAGTGTCCTGTTAAGACGTTCTACCAATCCATTGGACATTGGATGATAAATACTACTGAGAGACCTTTTAATGTCTAGCGTAGCCATTACCTGAGACATAACGTCCGAAATTAACTGAGTGCCGTGATCCGACAGTATTTCTCCGGGGAATCCCAGACGAGAAAATACGAGCCAAAGAGCATCAGCGATATCGACAGTTGATATGCTCTTCAGAGGAATAGCCTCTGGCCAACGCGTGCACATGTCCACGCAAGTGAGGATAAATTGGTGTCCTCTGGCTGACTTAATTTTGAACGGACCAATGATGTCTATAGCCATTTTCTGAAACGGCCGAATCGGAATATCTGCAGCCTGAATAGGAGCAGCATGTCTCGGACCCCTCGACTTGACCTCTTGACAAATTTTGCAAGATCGGCAATAAATTCGGATGTCTTTATTCACGAATGGCCAAAAGAAGGACGTAAGGACTCTAGTTTTAGTTCTGGAAAAACCCATGTGTCCAGCACACTGAGAATCGTGTGCATGCCGAAGAATTAAGGCTCTCATACACTTAGGCACAAGAATTTGCGAGTGCATAGACTTGTCCGAGTGTTGTACCATTCGTACCAATATACCATTCTTCATAGTAATATACGATTTGTGATTCGTATTTTGATTGGGATCCCCTTTCTTTGCCAGAAGGAAGTATTTCTTCAAAGAAGGATCCTCTTCTTGACGTTTAACAAACGAGTCATGGGAAATCACCAAGTGCTCGTCTTGGCTATCAACTTCATTACTATTATCAGATGAAGTTGGGGAATTAAGAGCTTGAGCTCTTGTCATCACTGCATTGACCGTTTGAATGTTTTCTTCTTCCCAACTAGAAATTTGTTGCGGGGTGCATTCCTTAACCCCATGAATACGACCGATTATAAGATCCGCAATAGGATTAGGAAGAAGACATGCATGGACATCTCCTGTGAAGAAAGGAGTGTCAATCCTAATAATAGCAGTAGGATAGCTTTCCATAGTACCACCAAATGTAACACATTTGATTGTTTTTCCCGTGGCACAGCAAGGATCTATCAGAGACTCCTTAACCCCGACGGTAGTACATCCCGAATCGAAAAGTACTGAGACTAGCCTATCATTTATTAGACCTTTATCTAAGATGAGAGATCCTCTCCCATCATGCGCAACTGTAGCAGGTAGAGCAGGAAGAGGGTGACCACAACTTAGCGTAGATACAGTTGATGAGTCAAACAATGTTAAGCATTGGGGGCATTCAGTTGCTCTCCCAAAATCGAAAGCACAACCAGTGATAGCCCTAGAGTTACCACTATCATTTACTGTATTACAGGCTCCATCAAACTCTTGTTGCGCAGAGTTTGCCTGTTGGTAAGGTCTTTTCTTGTTAAACCTAGGTCTACCTCGATTATCATTTCCCCTGTAATTATTTCGAGTATCATTTCCCCTGTAACTGTTATCATATTGCCTATTGTAATCATCATTCCGGTTTGAATCCCGGTTTCTAAATTCACCATCGTCATAATCTTGACGTCGAGAATGATTACCTCGAAAATTTGAATAGTTATTATTTGGATAGCCTTTGCGAAAGTGTCTCAAATTATTACCACTAAAATTACGAGAACTACCATCTTGTCTCCACTGCATAGACGAAGAACCATCATGTGTTGGATTACTCCGCTTCTGAGTGTAATTTTGATTACTTCCCCTATTCCAATTTTGTTGAGCACCCTGAAATTTTTTTTTGAAATTAGGGCCATATGGTGTTGCCGACGCAGCTGGCAACCCTTCTTTCACTTTAGAATTGCTAACTGTAGCATGGGGATGTGCTGTGGCATACTGACAACAGTATTCCTCCATTTCTTTTAAGTTTTTAGGCTTACGCTCATGAAGGAATGCAAGAAAAGAATCATTAACAGATGACAAAACCTTATCTCGCAATAATAAGTCCATTAGACCTTCATATGTTTTCTCAATCTGAGACAACTCAACCCATCGTGTAAATGTACGACGTATCTTTGTAACAAAATCAGAGAAATCTACTCCATTTTCTGGCAACATTGTCCTAAAACGAAGACGATAGTCGTCTTCTTGTTTTAGTTGATATTTTTTTAGTAATGCTGCCCTGACAACATCATAATTAGTCCTCTCATGTTCGTCTATTGTCATAAGAGTAGTCACTGTGTCACCTGTAAAAAATGGCATCAGTTGTTCAACATATTTTTCCTTTTTTATGTTATGCGTATCGCACAAAAATTGGAATCTATCTAGATAATCTGCTACGTCATCCTTTAAAGGATTGAAATGAGGCAATTTAATCCTACTAACAAACTCCCTTGTCGTACTCGAAGTTGTTTGCTGAGCAACCGTACTCGCCAATTTCAATTTCTCTAACTCCAAAGTTGCGAGTTTTTCATCAAGTTCCATCTTCTGTTTTCTTTCCTCATGTTCCATTTTTCTGATTTCAGCCTCAGCTTGAGCTTTCCTCTCCTCTGCAGCAGCTTGAGCTTTCCTCTCCTCTGCAGCAGCTTGAGCTTTCCTCTCCTCTGCAGCAGCTTGAGCTTTCCTCTCCTCTGCATCTGCAGCTTCTTTGTCTAATCTCTTTTGTTCAGCTTCTTTGTCTAATCTCTTTTGTTCAGCTTCTTTGTCTAATCTCTTTTGTTCAGCTTCAAATCTCCTTTCCTCCACCTGCATCTGCAATTTCTTTTGTTCAGCAGCAATATCAGCTTCTCTTTCTAATCTTTTCTCTTCAGCCTGAGCTTTTTTTTCTTCTGCAGCTAATGCTTTGTCATACTGAGCAACAGCCCATTGTTCTAACTGTTGACCAGTCTTATCAAGGGCTCTCCCTTGTGTAATAAAGTAGTCCAATGTAGACATCTTGTCTACTGAGATCAGTAACTTGCAGAAGCAAATATATTAAATTATCCCACTTTAATGGGAGACAAGTCTGAAATGATAGACTTGTATACTCACTTCACTTTCTTTCACACTCTTAGTCTTGTTTATAATGTACCCAAAAAATCACCTGAGTACCTGTGGAAAAAAAAAATTCCCTTATATCCCACTCACTATGGGCACAAGTCTTTTTTATAAAGAACTTGAATATGTATTTCACCTTGTCTCAATCTTTGTAGATAACAAGTCTTTTATCAAAGAACTTGTATAAATATCTTATATAATAATAATATTTTATTAAGAAACTCTATATGAAGAGTCTACCTTATCAATAATATCAAAACATGACCAAGTATGTGTATGTAGACTGTGCATGACAGTAATGTAGTACAACCAAAAAAAAAATACAAAGACAAAAATACAAAACAATACAAATGGCAACACTGTTTTAACCAAAAATGTGTAGAGAAATACACAAGAAAGGAGAGACCTACAGAATACAAACAAAACAAATCGACAATCAAAACTGAAAAACAGACAAAATATTACAAAAACAACGTTAAGTACAATTACATCACAGCTAACATCAATAGCGACCAATTGTCACTAGCAAATTTCCAAATTAAGAAAATTTGCACCTACAGAACGCTTACAGTAAGCCTCGATCAAGTGGCATATTTACCGTAAGACCCACCAACCGAAAAACCCGCAGAAAAATACACCAAAAACAGTAGAAGTAACATAATATAGCAATCAATTTCAATGTGTTGCAGAACAAGTTCAGTCACAGCTGAAACTAAAATAAATTCCTTGCTCCTTGCGAACACAGAAACGAAATGTCAAACGCGCACTGAACGTCAAATCCACTGTAACATAAAGTGGTATTCACGAACCAAAGTTACTATGACCTTCTCAAATTAGGGCTTGCACATTGAATGTTTACTATTTCCACGTACTGTTTACAGACACTTGACCTCCAACAATGTAGCTTGAATGCTCTGACCTAGAAAAGTCTGTTGTTGAATGAAACGTGTAACAACCAGCAGTACTGTTTACAATAGGAACCCGCCTCCTATGCAGTTATGGTCCACGTAGCAAATGCCTAGTAGTTAACTTCAGTACATGTCTTGTTATGCTTTATGTAGCATTATAATATAAATGCTCGTACTGTTTATTTGGGTCAACCGTTGATGACCTATATCTGTCCTGTTGTAGCCAAAACTTGCAAGTGTAGAATTAGCGCTGTGTGTTACGGCTGTCCCGTGTGTAGCTTAGACCCACAGATCAGAAGTGTAATGTGTACTTGTCCTTCTTGTAACTTTCTCGACAAAACTGGAGACATCATACATGTAACAGCCAACCAGGAATGTAAATATCTGGATCCATAAATGTCAACAATAATGTCAAATGCTCGCTCTGTTCTTTTTAAACCCACAGATCTGGTCCATCAGAAATGTAAGTTTCTAGGCCACATTGGCGACAAGAAATGTATCATAAGAGCCCACGTAACTGGTCCACCAGAAATGTAACTGTCTTTTTTTCGTTGTTGATGTGATCACTGGCCCAAGACAGTATACATGTTGTTAGATGTGTAGTGCGAGCGTATGATGAATTGAGTGTGGGTGCGAATGAAGGCGCGAATGTGTTTAGGCTCGTATAGATGTAGATCCTGCAACCCATACTCTCACATGCAGTAACCAAGGATGCTTTGACACTGCAGGCATGTTTCAAGACATTTATTGACGGGAACACACATAGTATCAACAGGAACAGTCAGTGTAACAAGGTCATGCTGACCTGAAATCGATAGGTATACATTTGGCATTCAAAAAAGGTAAACATCGGAATAGACGTGCATGGTCAATAGCAAAGTTCTTCAATAATGACAGTTCGTAACGTCGCCCTTGGCGTCTCTGACTAAACGCGTCAGATGCCTTAGTTACTTTGACACACAGGTGCAACTTGGCACTCCCTGCCAATTGCACATATCAGGCTGTAGTATAATAGCCGAAAGCACAGGCCTCGTTCTGACGTCGGCCGTGTACTTCTGTTAAATAGGTTATCATCAACCCTGCAGTAATACTTATTGTAGATAGAAGTTCCGCCAATCTGCGGCTCCCACAATATATCTTCGTCACTGGATTTCTGGACAATATAAGACTAACAGTCTTGGATGGCTACCTCGAGCACAAATATATAAGTTCTGAAATGGCGGATCAGTGAGCTGCTGTTCACCCTAGGTAATCCTTTACATGTTCTGCCACCGAAAAGCGTAATAATGCATAAAGGTCGGTATTACCTGGCAAATGAATCCTCAGAACATCACAAGGAATTCTGTCGTCATCCCGACGCACAGAGATTCACTGGGGAAAACTGCCATAGCAGTTACTTCGAAGATTCTCCCCGAAAAACAATGGACTCTTGGTCCCTTCAGAAAAACAGGACCTTCCGGCTTCCCGGAAGTATATCTCACTCCCGCTTAAAAAACCTTCCCATAGGCCTACGCCGAACTGTCAACCTCTGACCCTAAAGGTCAAACACAATGAATGAATAAACAAGGGAAGACAACCCCTAATCAACCTGACATCGCAGGTAAAGACACAATTATTCTTATGATACAAACATAAGCAAATAACTTGACAGATGACTACGTCGAAAATGACAGCAACACATACATACATACATACATACATACATACATACATACATACATACATACATACATACATTACATACATACATTACATACATTACATACATTACATACATTACATACATTACATACATTACATACATTACATACATTACATACATTACATACATACATACATACATACATACATACATACATACATACATACATACATACATACATACATACATACATACATACATACATACATACATACATACATACATACATACATACATACATACATACATACATACATACATACATACATACATACATACATACATACATACATACATACATACATACATACATACATACATACATACATACATACATACATACATACATACATACATACATACATACATACATAACATACATACATACATACATACATACATACATACATACATACATACATACATACATACATACATACATACATACATACATACATACATACATACATACATACATACATACATACATACATACATACATACATACATACATACATACATACATACATACATACATACATACATACATACATACATACATACATACATACATACATACATACATACATACATACATACATACATACATACATACATACATACATACATACATACATACATACATACATACATACATACATACATACATACATACATACATACATACATACATACATACATACATTACATGCATTACATGCATTACATGCATTACATGCATTACATGCATTACATGCATTACATGCATTACATGCATTACATGCATTACATGCATTACATGCATTACATGCATTACATGCATTACATGCATTACATGCATTACATGCATTACATGCATTACATGCATTCATGCATTCATGCATGCATGCATGCATGCATGCATGCATGCATGCATGCATGCATGCATGTATATGTATGTATGTATATGTATGTATATGTATGTATGTATATGTATGTATGTATATGTATATGTATGTATGTATATGTATGTATGTATATGTATGTATATGTATGTATATGTATGTATATGTATGTATATGTATGTATATGTATGTATATGTATGTATATGTATGTATATGTATGTATATGTATGTGTATGTATGTATATGTATGTGTATGTATGTATGTATATATACGTATATGTATGTATATGTATATATATGTATGTATATATACGTATATGTACGTATATATACGTATATGTATGTATACATACGTATATGTATGTATACATATATGTATGTCTCATGTTAATCAGAAATTCCTTGCCTAGCAGAGAACTTTCTGTTGCTACAAACGGTCAGGCGGAAATTATAGGAGCTGATATCACGATAGATGATCAGACCGTTAGAGTATACAACCTATATGCCCCCCCAGATAAAGATCTTTCATTAGCCACAATGGAGATTAGGCGCACCAACTGCCTAGTTGTTGGTGATTTCAACAGCCATTCAGAAAGGTGGGGTTACACAAAGGCTGATACCCGTGGCATTGAGGTAGAGGACTGGGAGATTGACTCAAATCTACAACTCATCAATAGAGCAGATGATACACCCAGCTTCTACTCAAGAAGATGGCAATCGACCTCGACACCCGACCTTGCCTTCTCAACAGGAGACATCAACCATAAGATCGAACGCTTTGTGCTCAACCAATTGGCGGGCAGTGACCACAAACCGATCAAATTAATGATCAATATGGAACATAAACTCCACCTCCATAAACCATTACCCCGCTGGAACTACAAAAAGGCCAACTGGAACAAGTTCTCAGCACTGACTGATGAATACTGTGGTTCCATAAACACCCAAAACAAAAGAATTGGAGAAATAGTTGACGGATTTAACAAAGCAGTTCTGAAAGCTGCCCTGGAATCAATACCAAGAGGGGCGAGGAAAGATTATAAGCCGTACTGGACAGAAGAACTCAATGAACTGGAAGAACAGGTAACAGAGGCCAGAGATGTAGCAGAACAGGTCAAAACAGTTGAGGCAAACATCGCCTACAAAGCTATCTCTGCAAAATACAGGAAAATGTTAAACTGTTCAGCCAAAAATAGTTGGATCAAAACAACAGAAAGTCTTAACCTCGACAAAGATGGAAGAAAATTATGGAGGCTCGCCAAAGTCTTAAATAATGAGGAATGCAAAAATAAGGAAATAGCCCTACAACAAAATGAAAAAATACTCACAAAGAAAGAGGCAGCTAATGTTTTTGCTCAAAAATTCTCACTTGAGAGCCAGATAAATATTCCACTGGACAGAAAACAGGAAATTTCCAAAGAGCAAGAAATTTACCAAAATATACCAACTGTTCCAGAAGAGCATATGACAACAAACCTCACCATGAGAGAGCTAGAGGCAGCCATCGTATCCCTTAAGCAAAGAAAGTCACCTGGAAAAGACAGGGTAACAAATGACATGCTTAAAGAGCTAGGGCCTAAGGCCAAGAAAGTACTCCTCAAGATTATGAACTATAGCTGGAAGCGTGGAATAGTACCACAAGCCTGGAAAGAAGCAATACTAGTTCCAATCCCCAAAAAGGACAAAGACCGAATGGACCCCAACAGCTACAGACCCATCAGCCTTCTAAGCTGCACGGGAAAGCTTATGGAGAGAATGATCAATACCAGATTAAGCTGGCACCTCGAAGAAAAACAAATTTTACTGCACCAACAGGCAGGCTTCAGGCAACATAGGTCTACAGAGGACCAAGTCACCTACATTGCACAGGAAATCGAAGATGCTTTCCAAGAAAGAAAGCACACTTTAGCAGTCTGGGTAGATATGGAGAAAGCATTTGATAAAGTTTGGAAAGATGGGCTAAAAGTTAAAATGCTTAAATATGGAGTCTGTGGAAGAATGTATAACTGGATCAGCAACTATCTAACAAACAGAACAGCTAGAGTGCAGGTGCACGGGCAGTTAAGCAAAAAGACTACAATGGAACATGGAGTTCCACAGGGTGGGGTCCTTTCCCCAACACTCTTCCTCATATATATAAATGATATAACAGAAAACATCCACAAGAATGTCCACAACTCCCTCTACGCTGATGACCTGGCCATGTGGACTTCAGAACAATACATCTCCACAGCAAGAGTGCGCATGCAGGATTCACTGCTAGCCCTTGAAAGTTGGTCCAAAAAGTGGTTGCTCAAAATAAATGAACAAAAAACTACACACACTATTTTTACCTTGTCAAATAAACCACAGCAAGCAAAGCTGCAATTAAATGGACAGGCAGTACGAGGAGATGAAACACCAACATACTTAGGAATCACACTAGACCGCCGAATGACATGGAAATCACAGATTAACAAAATACAGCTAAGGGCAAAACTTCGCATGGCCATCATGCAAAAGTTAGCAGGTACCACATGGGGTGCTGATGAGAATATCCTCAAAAAGCTGTACACAGGCAGAGTCAGACCTGCTATGGAATATGGCATCACAGCTTGGTCGACGGCAGCAAAGTCAAATTTTGACAGAGTAAACAGACTCCAAAACCAAGCAGCACGTATTATAACAGGGGCCCTAAAGTCTACACAAATCAACCATATGGAAAACATCACAGGGCTACAGTCAATGGAGGATAGACGTGACAGCAGAGTCTTAAAACAAGCTGAAAAATTTAAGAGGCTCGAAGGACACCCCATGTACCAAAGAATGAATAGGCTAGGAAGAGGCAGGCTCAAGCGAACTAACTTTGTCGCCCAAGCAAAAGAAAAAATTAACAATAATACCATACTAGCTAGCTCAGTTGCAAAGAAAATCCCAACAAGCTCAACTATCCCACTGTGGAAAATAAGATGCTTTCCTGAGTTAAAATCTGATATTCCAGGCATTGAAGGTAAGGGAACACAGACAGAAACACAAAGAAAGTGTATAGCAACCAAGTATATTGACCAAAGATTTCCAGCGAAGCTTTGGACACATGCATATACTGATGGTTCGGCAACAAATGCAGTTGAAAATGGGGGTGCCGGCATCCTCATAAAATTAAAGAATAGAATTCACTCTATGGCAATTGCCACTGGAAAATACTGCAACAACTTCTGTGCTGAAGCAGAAGCCCTGAAACAGGCAGCTGAAACTCTTATTGAATGCAAAGCACAGGCAGAAGAACAGATAGTAATCTTTTCAGATGCCCTCTCAATAATATCAGCGCTGAAGAGCCACCAAACTAAAGGATTGAAAGATCTGATAATCTCCCTTGAAAGACTGGCCGAATGCTTCAAGAAGTGCACTATCCAGTGGATACCAGCCCATTGCAACATACCAGGAAATGAAGAGGCAGATAGACTTGCTAAAGAAGGAGGTGCCTTACAGCAAAATGATATAGAGACAACTTACGCAACGGCAAAGACCACTATAAAGGCTACATTCAAGTCCAAATGGGAAAGAGAGCACCCGGGACATTTGAAAAATGACGCATATCATCAACTATCCAGAAAAGAACAGGTCATCATTTTTCGACTGCGCACTGGGCACAACAGATTGAGATACCATCTGTACCACAAATACAAAATTGGTGCAACAGATCTCTGCACCTGCGGTACCAGCCCGATGACAGTCGAACACCTGCTGCAGTACTGCCCAACCTACAGTAATGAACGGGGTAGCATATGGCAACAACCTACTTCTGTCAACGAAAAACTGTTTGGAGATGTCGGGAACCTTGAGTTGACTGCTGCCTTTATTAGAGTCATAAATGTGGAAGTCTGAAGGCGAACGAGGAAGAAGAAGAAGAAGATATATGTATGTATACATATATGTATGTATACATATATGTATGTATACATATATGTATGTATACATATATGTATGTATATATATATGTATGTATATATATATGTATGTATATATATATATGTATGTATATATATATGTATGTATTCCAAGATAGCGGCGTGGTAATCCGCACTTTTGTGTTGTGCATTTCATGTCATCGTTTTGGAGTCTGCATCTGTGGTAACAGCCCTCATTAACGCTGTATGAGCTTGTAGTGTGTTTGGCTCATGTTCAGGATTATGTTGCTAAGTGTTTTAAAGGTGAAAACATCAAGTTTGCCTGTCATGTGAGTTCGTGGTTTGTGTTGGTACCAAGTAGACAAGATGGCGGTTTTGTGATTTGTCAACCGGACTGCGTTTCAAAACATCACAACATTAATGAAGGCTATTGTTACTGCTGTTATCAAATTTCGAGAGGCCATATTAATATCGCAAGTTGAAGCAATGCCTTATTATAATCATACATGCCCAATGAGGTAGCTATGTATTGGTTCAACTTCAAGTTATTCGATCTATGACAGAAACATGTCAAGTCAGCTCGACCTGGCGGTTAGCATTGAGACAGCCACGGCAGTAAGTGGATATTCTTAACACCTATTATAACAACACTCGAAGAGATTGTTACTGTCGTGAAACGAGTGTAACCCACTACTTTGTTAATCACTCTGTCGAGATACAGATTTGCCCCAGCCAATCAACGCACAGTGGCTGAGACGGAATAAATTACCTGAAGTTACGCCAGGAAAAATTTAAGCCCTGTTTTTTTCGGATGTTGGTCGTGGCCATTTTGTTCACGCAAGATGGCGGATAGAAACTGAATAAAATTAGGCTGTACAGAGCATGAGACTAAACCGGAGGAAACCAATCAGCTTGCTCCGCCAGGAACCAACCAAAAGCTTTGCTTAAGCATTCACCTACCTATATAATCGGGCGAGATTTTATGCAAAGGCACGCAACCAGACACGAAGCCAGAGATACCGACCGACTGAAGAGGAGAGAAGCTGTCACGATTTATTGCTTACCTGAGGGCATCGACCTGCAGCCTACTTCGCTAAGTCGAGTCAAAAACTGGCCTGTTTAAATCTTGGAGGGTAAATATAAATTTACGATAACCTTTAGGAAAATAGGCCTTCAGCAGGTATATAATGTTGGTATTTGTTGGGTGTCATTATACTACCTACACCTGTATATATTTTATATAAATTGTTTCAATATGAATGTATCAGGTTACTGATTGTATCTTGGGGCATTAGGTAGAAGGATTTTATTTCCTGATATGGATTGATGAAGACGAAGACTAATAGGACTCATAATTCAACCTATTGTCTCCTATAACTTCAGTCTATAACTTCAGTCTATTGTCTCAGATAACTCCAAACTGAAATATAACCAAAACAGTCCTTGTTAGGACTCAACCTATTGTCTCCTATAACTTCAATCTATTATCTAAGACCAACTGCAATATAACCAAAACAGTCCTTGTTAGGACTCATCAATCTATTGTCTCCTATATTTCAATCTATTGTCTCATCTAACTCTACTGCAATATAACCAAACAGTCCTCGTCTCATATACTCCTATCATAAGAACATAACGTTATTGTTAGGATATATTATAGCACTTGTCAGAGAGGGCCTGGTATATTCTAGGGGGAAGGAAATGGTTGTAGCACACCTAGGTGTACATATTATTGGATGTATTCATGTATTGAATTATATTATTGGATGTATTCATGTATTGAATTTATATTATTGGATGTATCCATGTATTAATTTATCAGAAAGAATGTTTTGCAAGTAGACACCTGTCTTGTCTCGCTATTGCTAAATCATACTGAGCCATGTTGTCATCCATCCTACAATGCAGACATCTGAGACACGTTCATTTCACCCACACTAGAAATAGATGGGCTTGATGACAGAAAATTAGCCCCTATTTTTCTTTGTCACAGGTTTTATTCGTGTCATAAAAACTGAGATCGTGGGTCGTCAATCCAGCTGCCTGGAACTCCGCAGGAGCATAGAGGTTGTCCTGACTCTACATCTTTGGTCCCCCTCAGTCTTGGGTGGGCTAAAGGAACGATACTCAGCCGATGTTGTGTGAACCAAACAAAGAAGAACAGACCTTAGAGAGATGAGTACACATTAGTACCATTTTTGTCAGCATTGTGAGCATAGAAACTGTCAGTGATGAGAAAGTGAATTAGCACAGCAAGAGACAAAAATAACAGCATAGCTGATAAATGTTATATCCTTAATTAACAGCACAGCTGATACTTGTACTATAATTGAATAACAGCACAGCTGATATAATTTTTGTTCCTATAATTGGAAAACTTGTTGTCTATATAAATATAAATATTTGTAAATCATATGTAAACTTACAAATTCATTACGTTCCATTTTTTTCAACATTCACCCTTCAGCACAAGAGTAGATAGTGTATATACTAAATAAATAATAAGGAAATTGTATTTGAACGACTTGTCAATTTTATCTTTGTTAAGTAAAATCTGTTTCCTTGTTTATTAATATCAGGGGGGGGGGGGGGGGGGGGGGGGGGGGGGGGGGGCAGTTAGTTACACAGCGGAGGTGGCACTTTATGTCGGTCTCCTCTCTACTATTGTTTCGAGATCAGAACATTCACAGCCGTAACTAATTTGTGATACCGGTAGTTCTCTCAGACACTGGGACTTCACCATTTTCTGCAGAAATTCTATTTCTGTAATTTTCAGTACTATACTGATCCTAGAGCCAAATAAAACCTCACGCCACACTGGGGGCTCATTCCTGGGATATTTCTGTATATCTTGAGCCTACTTATTCTATTCATCTATCTACACTCTATCTTGTGCCACCCATAGATAACATAAGAAAAATAATTTTTTGAGAAATTCTATAATAGGATTTTTTATTGTTTTCGTAGGAGGAGTACCATTTAGTACTCAGTAAATAGTTGAAGCTCACAAAGTTGCACGGAAATTTTTTGTTCATTTAAATTAATTAAGTTTAAGTACAATAATTATTTTATATTAGATATACATACTCTATCTAAGTAACGCCATGGCTGATCTAGTGAAGTTCAGGACTGCGATCGTGCAGATGGGTAAGGAATTAAATATGACAGGTGATGCTCTTACTCAGTATGTCACAACAGAAGTGGACAAACACATGGATAGGAAAGAGAAGCCAAAAGACTGGAAGCTGAAAGAGAAGACAAACGACTGGAAGCTGAGAGAGAAGACAAATGACTGGAAGCTGAGAGAGAAACCAAAAGATTAGAAATTGAAGCCAAGAAATGGGAGGCTGAAAATGAGGAAAGGAAATTACAAGCAGAGAGAGACCATCAGTTGAGATTAAAAGAGCTTGAAATTCAGGCAAATACTGGCAATAATGGTGGTAGCTCACCTCACTCTGAGAGTAGCTCCAGCCAGAGCACCTCAAGTGGGGCCATGAATTTTCATCTGGACCCATTTGTTGAGAAAGAAGACGCCATTGAGTCGTACCTGGATAGATACGAAAGACTTGCCACTACCTATGGCTTAGGGAAAGAAAAGTGGAGTCTTAAACTATCTCAGGGATTGAGAGGTGTTGCCGATGATGTATATTTGAAGCTCTCAAGAGATGACCAGGAAGATTATGAAATCCTGAAGCAGGCACTGCTTGTGAGATATGAAAAGAACTCAGAATCATATAGAAAGAAATTCCGAACAGCTAAACTTCTTCCAGGAGAAAACTATCACCAGTTCTCTGCTAGATTGGAAACCTATTTGGAAAAATGGAGTAGTTTAGGAAAGTGTCGGGATCTGAAAGAAATGATAATGATGGAGCAAGTGAAAGAGTCCATGCCTCAAGAAATGAGGAAGTTTATCATGGAACAAGGAGCAGAGAGATTGGGAGATATTGTAACTGTTGCTGAGAGATATCAAGCAGCTCAGGCAGAATTATTAGGAAATAGGAAAAAGCAGGATGAAAACTTCACATCATCACAAAACTATACCAAATATGAACAAAAAGATCATACCACAAGGAACAAACAAAGATTTGACCAAAAGAACAAAAACCCTCTAAGATCGGATAAAACACCTTACCGGAAGGAAGGAAAGTGGTGTAAAACTTGTTTAATGAATAACCACAATACTGCAAACTGCAGAAGGAACAACCCTCCTTATTATGCTGCGTGTCTCACAACAGGGAACAAGGGAAGGAAGGAAGTGGCAGTTATTCAGAATGACCTCCATCATCCCCCTGTCTGTGAGGAAGTGACATGTAATGGCACTAAAATTCAGTGCTTATATGATTCAGGTTTGGAATTCGACTCAGTCGTGAGTGCAACCCTAGTGTTCCCTGACCAACTTACCACAGAAACAGTGGACATACAAGGGGCAATGCAGGGAACCGGCACCATGACACTTCCCATAGCAAGGATCAAAGTGAGAACAAACTATGTGGAAGGAGTGATAAGAGCAGCAGTAAGTGATGATCCTATATACCCGCTGGTAATAGGATGTAAATATGTCTTTTTGGGTGACCCAATAAAACCGTTTGTCATGGCAGCAAACCATACCAGGTCGAGCACCAAAAAGGAGGAGGAAGATCCAATAAACATTCATCGTATAAAGATGAAAAAGGCTCAAACAGCAGACAGCACATTGAAGCCTTGTTTTGGCAATTTGCCAAAGGCCCATAACCCTCCAGAGAAAGGAGACTATTATAGGGAAAATGGCCTACTCTACAGACAAGCTGGAAAAGGACCTAAAAGGCATGGACAGCTGGTAGTGCCAAAATTCTATAGGGAGGAAATTATGGAGCAAGAGCATGCTACATCAGGCAGTGGCCACAGAGGAACAGGGGCCACTGGTCAAAATATAGCAGTGCGATATAACTGGCCAGGAATAATTGAAGACATAAGTTGGTATATGAAATCCTGTTCAGAATGTAACCAGGTAACCTCATTCAGAAGCGTAGACCAGTTACAGGACCTAGGGAAGCATTGTTGCGGACGTAGGCCCACAAAGAAAATACACCAGAGAAAACAACAGGTAGATGCAGTGATAAAGAGAAAAGAAAATCACAACAAGTCTACTGTTACACCAGTAACCATGGCAACTCTCCGTATTGTACAGAGAGGGGACGAGAGACATCCCACCCCTACTAGATATTTGTCGGAACACCATGGCCTGGATCCTTTGGAAAATTTGGGTAGTCAGCAACCAGTATTAAAAAAGCTGCAGAAACAAATCCGAACCAAAGGAGGTAGGAACCAGGGCTGTACCAAACAGTTGATGGAGACAGGCCCCACTTCGGTATACTGCCCCTTACAATAGAAATAGGTGTGGGTCCGGCAACGTTGTTGTATTGCCGTCCCCATACACAGTCCACTGGAAGCATTGCTGCGGACATGGACTGAACAATAGCAAGCACAAACACTCAAGGATGAGATTGACTATCTCTTAAAAGAGAATTATTTTGAAGTCAGACTCTCCCTATAGCTCAAGTGTGGTGCTATTGAGAAAACCGAGTGGTGAACACAGGTTATGTATTGACTACCGGAAGCTTAATGCGATAACAGAATCTCAGGTGGACCCATTACCTGACACCAACCAGCTGTTCTCTACACTGAGTAAGGCTAGGTATTTATCGAAGGTAGATCTAAGCAAGGGATACTACCAAATACCAGTGAAACCAGAAGTTAGGAAAATGCTGGCATTTAGTACATCAGACGGACACTATGAGTTTAATGTACTACCCTTTGGGCTGAAAAATGCTCCCAGTATCTTTTCAAGAATGATGAGGAAATTGTTGGAACCTCTACAAAATCCCCATATCACTAACTTTATAGATGACATTCTTGTTGCTACAAACACATTTGAAGAGCATATAGTAGCGCTCTCCATGTTGTTTGACAGACTGAGAGCCACTGGATTGACTGCACGTCCAACCAAGTGCTATATCGGTTGTAAGGAGTTTGAATTCCTAGGTCACACGATTTCTACAGGTCATACGTCTCCTGACCCAAAGAATATAGAGAAGTTAAAGAAGGCACCCAGACCTCAAACGAAGAAAGATGTGAGATCATTCGTGTCATTATGTGGGTTCTATCAGAAGTACATACCCCACTTTAACTCTCTGTGTGCACCATTAACTAACTTAACGAAGAAAGGACAGCCTGACAAAATCCAATGGAATGCTGATTGTGAAAAAGCTTACACAGCGCTAAAAGCAAAACTCACCAGCAAACCAATCCTTACGCTACCCGATATCACACAGGAATTTGTATTAAGGACGGACGCTAGCAGTATAGGTATTGGTGCAACTCTCTTGCATAAATCAAAAGCCCTGCCGGAGGAACTTTTACCAGTCGCCTACGCCAGTAGGAAGCTGAATGCAGCTGAGTTGAACTACTCGACCATAGAGAAAGAATGTTTGGCTCTAATTTGGTCCATCGACAAATGTTCACCTTATCTGTATGGGACACACTTCATTGTCCAAAGCGATCACCAACCTTTAACATTCTTGGCTGCATCTGAAAAGCTAAATTCGAGATTGTTAAGGTGGAGTCTGCTTCTGGCGCCTTATTCCTTTACCGTGAATTACATTCCGGAAGAGACAATGTAGGAGCTGATTTTTTTAAGTCGACACCCTAGTACTCTGGAAGGACAGACGCAAAAGGATTAACCACAGCAGGGGTTTACACGTCAGCTATGACAAGTCACAGCTAGGAAAGGAGGGGGGTGTTGCGTGATAAATTCTCGCAACATCATTTTATTACAATATCTATTTTATAACGCAAGGGCAACAACTGCTTGAAATTTATAGTTACTTTTCTCGGTAAGCATTTGTCTTCTCGCGTTGGTATTGAATGCAGTTGAGTTTTTGAGCTGTGGTCATTTTTCGCGCCGGACTGCGCATGACTGGTCTTGCTTTTTGGTCGATCGGTTTCCGCCCACCACTAGTGGAGTGAGCGATTTGAATGGCGAAAGAGATGCCTCGTTGAAGAGGGGATCTCCGCTATTTTTTGTTCTGTCAGGGATGTGTAGTCCTCTTAATGGATATTTCGTTTATTCGAGATAATACCTCTAGTGTTTCCCACATGTCGGGAGGCGTGATATTTCTGTGTATTTCATGAAGGCAAGGTAAATTATCATTTTCATTAACTCTATCGATTTTTGGTCGTGAACGATTTCTGGTTCATAGCCTGTCTTCGAAAGTCGTCGTCACGAGATGTTTTCCTAGCTCACATGTCGCTGTATTGTGCTGCATCGGTTGATGCAGGTCCCAAGGACTATTACTTGCTACTTGGTTACCTGAACTAGGTTTGAAGAACCTTTGTTATCTAGAGGATATTTTTGAGGACATTATTTATACTTCGGCAGACGTGTCTGTCTTGCTGAAGTCAGACTAAGGAGAGTGAACTGATCTCATACATCTGGTTATCTCCTGGCTGTTATAGAAAAGGATGGAGTTTTTCACCTGACTACATTTACAGCACTATGAAATATAACATGCATCTGACTCATCATTGTAATGCTGTCTACCGTCTATTGCTGTATTGAATGTTGCTGTGATAATGACTGTTTGATGTGTCTACATATTCGCGTAACCATTTTGTCACTGTGGCGTCCACAATAAATAATGAAGAAAAACGTCAACGGCTGTTACAAGAATCATTGACTTTACATGTCGTGAGTTTACTGACGTCCTATGTGGATTGCCCTGTTATTTTTGTATGAACATTGTTTTGACTGAACACATCTGCACACTACACAAAACCAGACATGCGGATACCATCCATCATCATATGGCATCACGCATCATTTGGTGGCCATAAGCTGGGTTGATCTGGTACCAGCAAACACGGGGTCCCTTACCCACTTCATTTTCAACAAGAATTCATCAACATCCTTCAAGAAATTAACATTCTTCAAGACAGTCAACATCTTCACCATTTTCAAAGTACTCGGCGTTGCCCGGTAAAAGTCAAAATTTCAATTTTTTGACGGAAACAAGAATTTGACAGTACCCGGCGTTGTTACATGTTGCCGGATAACTCGGACTGCTGTTATCTTTTACGCAAGTCAAGAAGTTGCTGCTGTCAAGGTTCCAGTGCTGTCGTTTTTTGAGAAGGTCAAGTGCCGGTTGAAACGGGTTGTTTTCTGAAGAAGGCCAAGTACCGATTTCCATCAACTTACTTTTGGATTAGAAGGTCAAGTGCCGAAACAACTCAACACACAGTATTTCAGAAGCTCTTGTACCATCGTGTTAGCAGTGGAAGCAGTTCAGATGTGCCATCATCGTTGGAGCTTCGCTCTTTAGGACGTTGATTGACATCCGTTTTTTTCTGCTGTTCGACGATTGGAAGCCTATAAGTTAAGTGGCCTGTTTGTATGTAAACTGTGCCCTTATACTTCTGCTGAGTCTTCTGTGTATCATCTCATTCTATATGTTATATGTCTATATGTTATTTGTATATTTATATGTTTATATTTCAGCGGGTTCTCGGTTGGGTGGTGTCTCCGTTAGATTATGCCACGTCATAGAGGTCGTCTATTGTGAGCGTTTTCTGTAGGGTTTGCAAATTTCCGATACTGGAATTTGCTAAGCGACTTCTGTTGCTATTTATGTTAGCTGTGATGACATGTTTTAATATTGTTTTCGTTATTATTTCGCATTCTTTAGTTTTGTTTTGATTTGTTTGTATTTGTTAGCCTACTCTTGTCTATAATTTAGTTTCATACAACATTTTTGTTTATACACTGTGGTGTCATGTATTTTGTTTAATTATAGCGCAGATATCGTCACATTTTTTGTGATATTTCATTAATTTCTGCTTTATTTTTAGTTGATTTCTGCGAACGTTTTTGTATTGTTGCTGATCTTTGTTATTGTTTACATTGTTATTGTTTACATTGTTTGCATTGTTTACATTTTCAATGTTTACATTCTGCATGTGTTTACATAGTCATTGTTTACAGTTATAGTAATTAGTTAATGGGCTATGCTAATGCACTGTTACTACTACACTGATGATAAATGAATGATGAATAGTGTCGTGCACTATTGAATGAGAAGTGCACTTATGATCAAGAATTGATTGGTGATATTTCATATACAAGTTCTTTGATTGGAGACTTGTTTCCCACAGAGACTGGGATAATATAATGTGATGTGAATATACAAGTGCTTAATTAAGACTTGTTACACTTAGGTTTGAAATAAATTAGTTAATTATTTCAGGTTTTGGACTCATATGTTAGACAACATGTCTACATTTGAGCACTTATTGAGCAGGGTAAATTGCTTGGGAAGACTGGTGATAAGTTAGAAGAATTTGCAACTGCTCGATATGATAAAGCAATGGAAGCTGAACAAAAGAAACTGCATATGGAAGCTGAACAAAAGAAACTGCAGATGCAGGTGGATGAAAAAAGATTCCAAATGGAAATGGAAAAACAAAAAAAGGAATCAGAAGCTGAGGAAAGAAAACTCCAGCTAGAGGCTGAAAATAAAAGACTTGAAAAAGAGGCTGAAAATAAAAGACTTGAAAAAGAGGCTGAAAATAAAAGACTTGAAAAAGAGGCTGAAAATAAAAGACTTGAAAAAGAAGCTGAAAGACTTCAAATAGAGGCTCAGGCTGAGGAGAGAAGATTACAGAGAGAGTCTGATGAGAGGAAAGAGAAAGCAAAAATGGAACATGAAGAAAAGGTCTTAGCTTTAGAGTTGGAAAAATTGAAATTGATGAACATGAGTAATGGTAATGATTCAAACAAGGGTTCATCTTCTGGTAAGGCTAATAATGATACTTTTAAGATTAAGTTGCCAACTTTTAGTCCTTCCAGTGATGACATAATGTTCTATCTGGACAGATTTGAACAAGCATGTACAGCTCATAACATAGACAAAGCAAAATATGTTTATCAGTTATCAGGGATACTGACAGGTAAAGCTCTAAGTATATTAAATATGGTGGATGAACCTGACAAGAACAATTATGAGGTTGTCAGGGCCGCTCTGTTAAAGAAATATCAGCTTAACGAAGACGGCTATCGTCTACAATTTAAAAACATGTTACCTGAAAATGGAGTTGAATTCTCCGAGTTTATTGCAAGAATACGCATTACTTTCTCACGATGGGTTGAACTATCTAAGACGGAAAAAACTTATGAAGGACTTATGGACTTAATACTTAGAGACAAAGTCATGTCGTCTGTCAATGAGTCTTTCCTTGCTTTCCTTCATGAACGTAAACCTAAAACAATAAAAGAAATGGAAGATTTTTGTTGCCAATACGTAACTGCGCACCCACACATAACCATGGGTAACTCTAAGGTGAAAGAAGGTTTACCAGTTGCTTCGGCAGCTCCGTATGGTCAAAACTTTGCTCGTAGATCCCAACAAAATTTTGATAGAAAGAGCAGCGGTAATTTCTGTCAAAATCATGGAAACCAATTTCATGGTGATTCTTCTTCGAAGAATTGGAGACAACCTGATAGTGGTCGTTACTATCACCCTAATAATTATAGGCATTTCAAAAGAGGATATGGTAATAGAGGTTATTCCTGCCGAAGACCTCAGAACCAAACAAATAGATGTTCGCATCAATGTGAACATGATAGTAATCGTGGAAACTGGAATTCGAACCAGGATAACAATTACAATAGAGACAATAATAACTGCAGAGATAATAATAACTCTGATAACTTCAGAGGTAATAATAGTCGGGGTAGATCTCAACACAAAAAAAAGAGATATCAGCAGGCTAATGCTGTACAACAGGAAACTGAGGGAGCCTGTAATCATGTTGTTGATAATAAAAACTTTGACGCTGTCACTGGTTCTGCTTTTGACTTTGAGAGAGCAAACAAATGCCCCCAATGCAGTACTTTATTCGAACCGGGTACCATAACTACTTTGAGTTGTGGTCACCCACTTCCCGCTCTTCCTGCTGCTGTTGCGCATGACGGGAGGGGTTCTTTAATTCTACATAAGGGTCTTGTTAATGATACTCCGGTCTCACTACTTTTCGATTCCGGATGCACCACAATTGGTGTTAGACAATCGCTTGTAGATCCATCTTGTGCTACAGGAAGGGTTATTAAATGTGTCACATTTGGCGGCACTCTAGAAAAATATCCTACTGCTGTAATTCGCATTGCCACTCCTTTCTTTACTGGTGATGTGCATGCTTGTCTCTTACCTAATCCTATTGCGGACCTTATTATTGGTCGTATTCACGGAGTTAGGGAGTGTACCCCACAGCAGATTGCTGCTTGGGAAGATAATAACATGCAAGCTACAAATGCAGTAGTTACAAGAGCACAAGCTCTACAAACACCCGAAACATCACTGAATAGTGATAATGAAGTTGATAGCCAAGATAGTCACTTAGTAATCACTCGTGACTCTTTCATAAAATTGCAAGAAGAAGATCCTTCTTTAAAAAAATTCTTCGTTCTTGCGAAGAAAGGTGATCCGAATCAGGATACAAATAGAAAATCTTGGATTGCAATGAGAAACGGCGTACTTGTACGTATGGTACAAGATTCGACTACGTCGGCACATTCGCAAATTCTTGTTCCCAAGAGCATGAGAGTGCAAATATTACAACATGCTCATGACTCGCAATGTGCTGGACATATGGGTTTTTCCCGTACGAAGTCGAGAGTCCTTGCGGCTTTCTTTTGGCCTTTTGTCAATAAGGACATTCGTATTTACTGCCGATCATGCAAGGTATGTCAGGAGGTCAAATCTAGAGGACCACGACATGCTGCGCCTATCCAGGCTGCTGACATTCCTATTCGGCCGTTCCAGAAAATGGCCATAGATATTATTGGCCCTTTTAAGGTCAAGTCGGCCAGAGGACATCAGTTTATCCTTACATGTGTCGATATGTGCACACGTTGGCCAGAGGCTATTCCTCTTAAGAGCATATCTACTACAGATATCGCAGATGCTCTTTGGTTGATATTTTCTCGCTTGGGGTTCCCCAGAGAAATATTATCAGACCATGGCACTCAACTCATATCTGACACTATGTCACAGGTAATGTCTACCTTACATATTGAACGATCTCTCAGTAGTATCTACCATCCTATGTCTAATGGGTTAGTTGAGCGTCTGAATAGAACGCTCAAGACTTTGCTTGGTAAGATAACTGAAGATCATCCTCAAGATTGGGACAGGGTTTTACCCGCGGCTCTCTTTGCCTATAGAGAAGTCCCTAATGAACACACAGGATTTTCTCCCTTCGAACTTGTCTTTGGCGCGCGTCCACGCGGCCCTATGTCTTTATTACACGATCTCATCACTGCCGATGATATTAGCAATGAAACTCAATCCTCATATGAGTATGTCATTGCTCTTAGACAAAAGATCATTGAGGCATGTAAGCTAGCAACTGCTTCATCAGAAATTGCTAAAGAGAAGGCAAGACAGTTTGCTAACAAGAATAGATGTCTACGACAACTTTGTCCAGGTGACAAAGCATTCGTCCTACTCCCCAGTAGGGAAAATAGACTTCTTATTGCATGGAAAGGTCCGTATGCAATAGTCTCTCGGATTTCCGATGTTGACTATGTGGTCGATATTGATGGAAAGCATAAAACTTTCCACATAAACATGCTTTCGGAATTTCACGAACGTCCGGACTATTTGCTGCCTATTTTCCAGGCAACGGATGATGCTCCTGCACCTCACGGCCATTATTCATCCCTGTCTGTCATACAGGATGAGGAAGCTACCTTCTCTGATGTCAACCTTCCCCTTCCAGTGGTTCCATTACATTCTACGGAATCTTGGAAAAACGTTTCTGTTTCTCCTAATCTTTCTGGTGACGAACATCGACAAGTCTCGTCGATGTTACAAACATTTCAGGATGTTCTCACTGACATTCCTGGACACACAGATGTCATAGAACATGACATAATTCTTACCGACAATAATCCAATTAGGGTTAGGCCGTATCCTATTCCTATACACTTTCAGTCGCAGGTGGAAAAGGAATTGGATGAAATGATTCAATTAAATATAATTGAACCATCGACTTCACCATATTCTTCTTCCATGGTTATTGTCCGGAAGAAGGATAAGAACATACGAATTTGTGTTGATTATCGCAAATTGAATCAGGTCACAAAGTTCGATGCTGAACCGATGCCTTTGTTAGAAGATCTACTGATTAGACTTTCTAATTCTAGATTCTTCACTAAACTTGACTTGTCTAAAGGTTATTGGCAAGTGCCTTTAGCAGAGCATGCCAAACCTCTTACTGCTTTTTCTACACCTAGGGGTCTATTTCAATGGAATGTTATGCCTTTTGGTCTCATGAACGCCCCTGCAACTTTCGTTCGCATGATGCGTCGAATTCTGTCACATCGTTCGGATGTCATCGCATACTTAGATGACATCTGTCTCTTCAGTGATACCTGGGAAGATCACTATTTAGGGTTATATGACTTACTGTCCACTCTACGTGAGAATAATTTGACAGCAAAACCTTCTAAAGCTTTTGTTGGTTTTGGTGAAATCTCTTTCCTGGGTCATCGTGTTGGTCATGGTCTTGTTGCGTGATAAATTCTCGCAACATCATTTTATTACAATATCTATTTTATAACGCAAGGGCAACAACTGCTTGAAATTTATAGTTACTTTTCTCGGTAAGCATTTGTCTTCTCGCGTTGGTATTGAATGCAGTTGAGTTTTTGAGCTGTGGTCATTTTTCGCGCCGGACTGCGCATGACTGGTCTTGCTTTTTGGTCGATCGGTTTCCGCCCACCACTAGTGGAGTGAGCGATTTGAATGGCGAAAGAGATGCCTCGTTGAAGAGGGGATCTCCGCTATTTTTTTGTTCTGTCAGGGATGTGTAGTCCTCTTAATGGATATTTCGTTTATTCGAGATAATACCTCTAGTGTTTCCCACATGTCGGGAGGCGTGATATTTCTGTGTATTTCATGAAGGCAAGGTAAATTAACATTTTCATTAACTCTATCGATTTTTGGTCGTGAACGATTTCTGGTTCATAGCCTGTCTTCGAAAGTCGTCGTCACGAGATGTTTTCCTAGCTCACATGTCGCTGTATTGTGCTGCATCGGTTGATGCAGGTCCCAAGGACTATTACTTGCTACTTGGTTACCTGAACTAGGTTTGAAGAACCTTTGTTATCTAGAGGATATTTTTGAGGACATTATTTATACTTCGGCAGACGTGTCTGTCTTGCTGAAGTCAGACTAAGGAGAGTGAACTGATCTCATACATCTGGTTATCTCCTGGCTGTTATAGAAAAGGATGGAGTTTTTTCACCTGACTACATTTACAGCACTATGAAATATAACATGCATCTGACTCATCATTGTAATGCTGTCTACCGTCTATTGCTGTATTGAATGTTGCTGTGATAATGACTGTTTGATGTGTCTACATATTCGCGTAACCATTTTGTCACTGTGGCGTCCACGATAAATAATGAAGAAAAACGTCAACGGCTGTTACAAGAATCATTGACTTTACATGTCGTGAGTTTACTGACGTCCTATGTGGATTGCCCTGTTATTTTTGTATGAACATTGTTTTGACTGAACACATCTGCACACTACACAAAACCAGACATGCGGATACCATCCATCATCATATGGCATCACGCATCATTTGGTGGCCAGAAGACCACAATACTTCAAAAATACTGAACATCTCTGTTCCTAAAACGAAGAAACAAGTTAGGAGTCTCTTAGGTTTAATTCAATTTTATGGGAGATTTATTCCAAATTTATCTTCGATCATGGCACCTCTCTCAACATTGTTGAAGAAAGGTTCGCCTAATCTGGTCCGTTGGTCTGAAGAATGCCAGTCTTCATTAGACCAAATCAAGAATATATTTTCTTCTCCTCCCATCTTAAGATTACCTACTCTTGATAGGACTTTTGTTCTTCGAAGTGATGCTTCATCCACTGGGATTGGAGCAGCACTGATGCAAGAATATGCAAATACTCTGCATCCTGTTATGTACATTTCTAGAAAACTAAATGCGGCAGAGAGGAACTACTCGGTTTTAGACCGTGAGTTGTTAGCGATGGTTTGGTCAATTCTAAAACTACAAAGATTCCTCCTGGGCGCACATTTCATTCTAGAGACTGATCAGAAAGCTCTTACAGCTATTCAGACTAAGAATTTGAAGAGTTCGAGATCCACTCGATATGCTATAGCTCTTCAACTTTTTCACTTCACGGTACGAGCTATCCGTGGTGCGGATAATGTGATGGCTGACATTTTGTCTAGATGCCCACATGACTCTAACTAATACTTCTGTCCTATATTCCTATATATTACAGAGTCATAACACACCTATATTACTACAATAGATTAGCACATCTGTACTCACTTTATATGTACACACTATCGTGCTTTGTTGTCATCTTCTTCTGTTCGTTTTTTAAGATGATAGAGGAAGACTGAGTAGTTAATATAAGGGCCGTTAGTTTACTAAACAGCCACAATTATTAATAATGTATTATACCTTATGAAGCATATTAGTTATTAATTAGCATTATATTGCTTGTACTTTCTCAGAATGTCATTGTTGAGCTGAGGACTTACGTTACTAGTATCAAGCATGACGAGTTCTAGATTGTGTACTTACCCTCGGAATACCAGAGCATATGTCCTGGATCGTCATGTAGTTTAACTTTACTATGTACTTATGTCATTACATGTCAAATAATGTACTATTTAAATTTTCCTATCAGATTTGTACATCCATTTTTAAAGACAATATTAGAGTATGCTGTTTAATGATGATTATGGTAACTTGCATACGTATATTGTGTTTACATGCTAACGTGATGTGTGTTGGTGACACCTCCCCGATGTGAATATTTCTTGAGACATATTTATTTTTCTGTTGAGGTATATCCTCACCAGACACTCTATATTTAGCCTCATGTTAGGCAATTTAATTAATTATCAGCGCATAATTCGTGCGTTTTGAGCCGCTTATCGCATGCTCTTTGATATTTAAAAAAAAAAAAATATGTTCCACATTTTTTTTTTTTTATCGGGAGGAGGTGGTGATATGTTGCGTGGTAAATTCTCGCAACATCATTTTATTACAATATCTATTTTATAACGCAAGGGCAACAACTGCTTGAAATTTATAGTTACTTTTCTCGGTAAGCATTTGTCTTCTCGCGTTGGTATTGAATGCAGTTGAGTTTTTGAGCTGTGGTCATTTTTCGCGCCGGACTGCGCATGACTGGTCTTGCTTTTTGGTCGATCGGTTTCCGCCCACCACTAGTGGAGTGAGCGATTTGAATGGCGAAAGAGATGCCTCGTTGAAGAGGGGATCTCCGCTATTTTTTGTTCTGTCAGGGATGTGTAGTCCTCTTAATGGATATTTCGTTTATTCGAGATAATACCTCTAGTGTTTCCCACATGTCGGGAGGCGTGATATTTCTGTGTATTTCATGAAGGCAAGGTAAATTAACATTTTCATTAACTCTATCGATTTTTGGTCGTGAACGATTTCTGGTTCATAGCCTGTCTTCGAAAGTCGTCGTCACGAGATGTTTTCCTAGCTCACATGTCGCTGTATTGTGCTGCATCGGTTGATGCAGGTCCCAAGGACTATTACTTGCTACTTGGTTACCTGAACTAGGTTTGAAGAACCTTTGTTATCTAGAGGATATTTTTGAGGACATTATTTATACTTCGGCAGACGTGTCTGTCTTGCTGAAGTCAGACTAAGGAGAGTGAACTGATCTCATACATCTGGTTATCTCCTGGCTGTTATAGAAAAGGATGGAGTTTTTCACCTGACTACATTTACAGCACTATGAAATATAACATGCATCTGACTCATCATTGTAATGCTGTCTACCGTCTATTGCTGTATTGAATGTTGCTGTGATAATGACTGTTTGATGTGTCTACATATTCGCGTAACCATTTTGTCACTGTGGCGTCCACAATAAATAATGAAGAAAAACGTCAACGGCTGTTACAAGAATCATTTACTTTACATGTCGTGAGTTTACTGACGTCCTATGTGGATTGCCCTGTTATTTTTGTATGAACATTGTTTTGACTGAACACATCTGCACACTACACAAAACCAGACATGCGGATACCATCCATCATCATATGGCATCACGCATCAGGGGGCTATGTCGTGAAACGAGTGTAACCCACTACTTTGTTAATCACTCTGTCGAGATACAAATTTGCCCCAGCCAATCAACGCACAGTGGCTGAGACGGAATAAATTACCTGAAGTTACGCCAGGAAAAACTTAAGCCCTGTTTTTTTCGGATGTGGGTCGTGGCCATTTTGTTCACGCAAGATGGCGGATGGAAACTGAATAAAATTAGGCTGTACAGAGCATGAGACTAAACCGGAGGAAACCAATCAGCTTGCTCCGCCAGGAACCAACCAAAAGCTTTGCTTAAGCATTCACCTACCTATATAATCGGGCGAGATTTTATGCAAAGGCACGCAACCAGACACGAAGCCAGAGATACCGACCGACTGAAGAGGAGAGAAGCTGTCACGATTTATTGCTTACCTGAGGGCATCGACCTGCAGCCTACTTCGCTAAGTCGAGTCAAAAACTGGCCATTTTAAATCTCGGAGGGTAAATATAAATTTACGATAACCTTTAGGAAAATAGGCCTTCAGCAGGTATATAATGTTGCTCATCTAACTCCAACTGCAATATAACCAAACAGTCCTCGTCTCATATACTCCTATCATAAGAACATAACGTTATTGTTAGGATATATTATAGCACTTGTCAGAGAGGGCCTGGTATATTCTAGGGGAAGGAAATGGTTGTAGCACACCTAGGTGTACATATTATTGGATGTATTCATGTATTCAATTATATTATTGGATGTATTCATGTATTGAATTTATATTATTGGATGTATCCATGTATTAATTTATCAGAAAGAATGTTTTGCAAGTAGACACCTGTCTTGTCTCGCTATTGCTAAATCATACTGAGCCATGTTGTCATCCATCCTACAATGCAGACATCTGAGACACGTTCATTTCACCCACACTAGAAATAGATGGGCTTGATGACAGAAAATTAGCCCCTATTTTTCTTTGTCACAGGTTTTATTCGTTTCATAAAAACTGAGATCGTGGGTCGTCAATCCAGCTGCCTGGAACTCCGCAGGAGCATAGAGGTTGTCCTGACTCTACATCTTTGGTCCCCCTCAGTCTTGGGTGGGCTAAAGGAACGATACTCAGCCGATGTTGTGTGAACCAAACAAAGAAGAACAGACCTTAGAGAGATGAGTACACATTAGTACCATTTCTGTCAGCATTGTGAGCATAGAAACTGTCAGTGATGAGAAAGTGAATTAGCACAGCAAGAGACAAAAATAACAGCAAAGCTGATAAATGTTATATCCTTAATTAACAGCACAGCTGATACTTGTACTATAATTGAATAACAGCACAGCTGATATAATTTTTGTTCCTATAATTGGAAAACTTGTTGTCTATATAAATATAAATATTTGTAAATCATATGTAAACTTACAAATTCATTACGTTCCATTTTTTTCAACATTCACCCTTCAGCACAAGAGTAGATAGTGTATATACTAAATAAATAATAAGGAAATTGTATTTGAACGACTTGTCAATTTTATCTTTGTTACGTAAAATCTGTTTCCTTGTTTATTAATATCACAGTTAGTTACACAGCTGAGGTGGCACTTTATGTCGGTCTCCTACCTACTATTGTTTCGAGATCAGAACATTCACAGCCGTAACTAATTTGTGATACCAGTAGTTCTCTCAGACACTGGGACTTCACCATTTTCTGCAGAAATTCTATTTCTGTAATTTTCAGTACTATACTGATCCTAGAGCCAAATAAAACCTCACGCCACAGTTACATAAACAAGGGATATTTGTGATAGATAAAAACGAAAAGGTCTTTGAAACTGAACTTTTCATCTACAAAAAATATATATTCATTTGTGAAGCCACTGGAAAGAAAAAATGTTTTCGTTAGCAATGGCTAACTGGATACTGTCACCCCTCATTGTGAATGGAAAGATCTACTGACTTATTAATTTTGTACAATGCTGAAACAAGATTTGTAGCAGAGAAGAGACTTTTCCACGGCTTTGAGAGGTGTGTCAACTTGAAGCTCTCACATTAGTAAGTGGAAATTCTTAACATCGACTATAACAACACCCAAAAAGATGGCTACAGAAATTAAGGATATCAGTGAAAGGCGAAAATTAAACTTTAAAATTGACATTTTTGTTTGTAAAGAATATGTATCAGTTTATGAAGCCACCGGAAAGAAATTATAGCTTCGTTATCAATGGCAACCGGATACTGTCACCCCTCATCGAGAATGGAAAGATTCACTGACCCCTTACTATGGTATGCGTTGCTGAA
This sequence comes from Oreohelix idahoensis, assembly GCA_024509875.1. NCBI lineage: Eukaryota > Metazoa > Mollusca > Gastropoda > Stylommatophora > Oreohelicidae > Oreohelix > Oreohelix idahoensis. Next base: position 86,049 of record JAMPIV010009987.1, on the reverse strand, counting down.
AGACCACAGAGCGAACATGTGTCAGATTGTGTGTCCAGCAGAATCGTGAATGTTTGGTTTTTGCTCATGTCCCAAAAGACGGTGACGGTAACTGAAGGCTGGAGACTTTTGATGTCAGATTGTAAACTGTGTACGAATTGAATTCAACGGATTATGAATGTTTGCCGATTGTATCCTGGGCGGAGTTTAGCACACTTACGGACTCTAAATGATTATCCGATATGATATATATATATCATATATATATATGACAATGCAAGATGTTGTGTTAGAACACATAAAGGGAATACAGAATGGTTTACAGTAGAAACAGGGGTGAAACAAGGCTGTATTATGTCACCACTACTTTTTGGAATAGCTATTGATTGGGTTATGAGAAACTATACCCACAATGAACAATTAGGTATAAAATGGACAAATGGAAAATTCCTGGGGGACCTGGATTTCGCAGATGATTTAGCATTCTTAAGTTCAACACCCAGACAATCCCAAGAAGCAGTAAATAATTTGTGTCATCTCTCAGTTAAAATAGGTCTCCAAATAAATGCCTCTAAAACTAAAGTTATGAACTTTTCTAACGAGACCTTTGATATCATCTTGAACGGGGAAAAACTACAGAAAGTTGAAAGTTTCAATTATTTAGGCAGTAAAATGACTCAGGATGGTGACACAACAAGAGAAATCCATACTATAATTGCTTTGGCAGCTAGCGCCTTCAATAGATTATGTAACATTTGGAAATTACGATCATTGAATATACATACCTTCGATTACATGTCCAGCCCATGGGCCTTGTGCACTTGGGTCCCCTCTACACCTCGTTTCACGGGGTAGAAGAGGTTCCGATTATGAGATGAGATGAATATATATACCAAGCTTCGTCTGTTTAATTCAAATGTTATCTCAGTGTTAACATATGGCTGTGAGAGTTGGAAAATAACAAAATCATTGGAGAACAAGCTGAATACATTCGAGAACAAATGTCTTAGAAAACTCATGAACATCAGTTGGAAAGAATTCAAGACTAATCGACAAATAAGAGAAGACTCTAGGCAGAAATATGTCTCCAACTATATAAGGAAAAGACGATGGTCATATATCGGTCATGTCCTACGAATGCAAAACAACAGAATACCACTACAGGCGCCCACTTGGGTTCCTGAGGGTAAGAGGAAAAAAGGAAGACCAAAACAAACACTCAGAAGAACAATAATAAGAGAAGGAAGAACGTTGGGCCTAAATAATGTGCAAGAGCTAAGAGGAGTGGCGTCACAACGAACAACCTGGAGAGCACTGGTTTCTGCCTTATGCGCCGTGTTTGGCGCTTAAAGAATTTATTATTATTATTATTATTTTATATATATATGTGACAGCGCCATCTTGAGGTCTGTCGTTCTAGGCGCTGGCCCCATCTGGGCAGTCATATTGTCTATGTGGTTTAGTGCCTTTTGATCACGTTATCTTCAAGCCGATTTATTACAAGGCCATAATAAGCCTACGAATTAGTTGTGTTTTTGCTCTAGTTGTGTAAATCTGTGTTTTCATGCATTCTGGAGCAATAATCGCGTGTGTTATCTGTGTGGCGCAGATTAATCCGCGTAGCGCGCAGTAAATTGAGTGGTTAGGCCAGGGCTTATAAAAAGGGGTAGCAAGCGGCGAAACCGGTCTATGTTTGAGAGAGCCGCCCAGTGAGAACAGACTAAGAAGACACACAAGAGCCAAGCTGTAAATGCCTTGAGCACGTGAGTTAATTTAAATTAGCATTAGTTTTCTAGGATTCTGAAATTATATCGATGTGGCTATTTTAATGTTTAATGGGATAGATAGATAGATAGATGTGAGAGTTTAAGAGCGATTATTTCATTCTTCAGAAAGGCTATTCCACTGGAAATTTAGATAAGATTAACGATCGCAAGATAGTAGCCTCGTGGTGATGAAAGGCGGCGATAGCGAGTCTGATTAAACACGCTCCGCGTGGTAAACCTATAATATGTTATGCCAAGCGACACGTTGTGTATTTAGTCCCAGTTTGGCTTAAGTCGAGAATAATTATATTGTATTCTTTATGTAAGAGTAATTTAGTGTATTTCACGTTTATTGATAATTCTACTGTATATTTAATGGGTTACTGTGAGGTGAGAATATGTATTTAGATTTCTGGAGAGCGCGAGGCCACTCCTTTGTTGAGACAGGTGTTTCTCTGTTTGCTCCTGGTGGAGCATGGAAACACCAATGCGGCTGGTGTCCACCACAAGCCAACAGAAGCATTTTTATGCTATTACAGTGGTTGTTCCTGTAATAATGTGTTTCATGCGATGAGATTCCCAGCCGCATGAGTCGTCACATACGACATGCTTCAGAATGCAGTAACGAATATTGAGATAGACCAGTTGTGAGGTGGTGGTTAATTCTCATTATTGAGATTATTTGTTGTACATGTATTGAAGAATATTATTTTATGTCCAGTTGATTATTATTGTTGTGTGAACAATGGTTTGTGAGAGCACGTGGGCGTACCAGATGTATATTTCTCTTCTCCGCTCCTGAGGGAGCATGGGGCCACCGGTGTGGTTTACCTCAGCATGGAGCATTCAGATGCTTTTGCAGTAGTGGTTTCGGTAGCAACCTATGTTACCCGGTGCGATTGCCAGCCTCATGCACAACACCATACTAGTCGCATTGGGCGACACGCATGAGTGTGTGAGATAGTTGATGATGTCAGGTGGGCGCATGTTTTCTGTATGGTAAGTGTTATTATCCATGCTATTGATGTTCACTTAGACGTTGTTTTATTTATTATTTTTCAGACAGTCTATGAACACTGACTGTGTGTTTGTTGGATTGTTTGTTTGGTGTTCGGTAGAATTAAATGTTGATCTGCTTAAGGCTTTGGGTTGCTTGAATTGTTAAGTCTGCTGCTGAGAGGGTTGCAAGCAACCAATAATTGCAACCCCTGTCAAACGATCCTTTATAAATTTTCTTGGTGCACGGGTCTTGGGTGTGAGGAACCCCTAGCGCCCCTGTCACATATATATATATATATATATATATATATATATATATATATATATATATATATATATATATATATATATATATATATATATATATATATATATATATATATATATATATATATATATATATATATATATATATATATACACGAGGCGTGTTCAAATGAAACCCGCCCCAGTGGCTGTATAACATATATATGTAAGGTACATCAGCAGGAGTAGTAGAATTAAATACAGCAATTGTTATGAAGCAAGTACTCACTGGGGTTCTTTAGAAATAGTCACCATAGGCATTCAGACACACATCCCATTGCATGGGTAGACGGCGGATGCCGTCCGAGAAAAATGACTTTGGTTGCTTATTGAACCATTTGGTCAGCGAGGCCCTGGCGTCTGCATCGGAGTCGAATCGTTGTCCCTTTAGAGATTTTTTTAAGGGTCCGAACACATAAAAGTCACATGGTGACAGATCGGGGCTGTAGGCTGGGTATGGCAGAACTTCCCACCTTTTCCTTGCTAACGCTTCCTGCACAATGTTCGCAACATGTGGACGAGCATTGTCGTGCAACAGAATCACACCACGCGAAAGCACGCCGGGTTGTTTATTCTTGATGGCTGTATGCAGGTTGTCTAGTGTGTCTTTGTAGCGGATGGCATTGATGTTCAAGCCAGGCTCTTTAAAGTCAACCAATAGAACCCTTCATGGTCAAAAAATGCGGTCAGCATAACCTTACCGGCGGAAATCTGTGACTTGAATTTTTTGGGTTTTGGTGATCCGGGATGTTTCCATTGCATGCTCGCTGTTTTGTTGCACGGTTCAAAGTGGTGGCACCACGACTCATCGCCTGCCACTATGCGCAACAGAAATGCATCACCTCCTCTTCGTAACTCAGCAGGTGGTTCAAACTCCACTCCATGCGTTCTTCCTTATGGCGATGGCTTCTTCTGTCGCAACAATATGCACCTGACCTGACCGCGGAAGATCTTTTGTTAACTGACGTCCTTCTCGAAACATTCGTGCCCAGTCTTTCACTGTAGTCTTAGACACACTTTTGTCACCATACGCTGCTTTCATTCCGCGATGAATGTCGGCTGGTCGACATCCTTCGGCTGTTAGGAACTGGATCACCGCTCGCTGATCGACCTTGGATGGATTCCGTATTACACCGGCCATTATTTTAACGGTCTGCAGCACAAACAATGAATACTAGGAGAATGAGCACTTACACACTTATACATTCGTATGTGCTTATTACGTCAGATGTGAAGTCATCATGCTCCTCCTACAAATGTCTACTTCGCGCAGCACGGGCGGGTTTCATTTGAACACTCCTCGTATATATATATATATATATATATATATATATATATATATATATATATATATATATATATATATATATATATATATATATATATATATATATATATATACACACACACATACATACAGGTAATATGCTACGCCAATGTTATCAGTAAAATTAATATGACATTATCAAGATTGTTACCTGTATCATCGAGCCACATATGCACCTACCTCTTTGCGGTTACATGGTCTAGCATTCTGTCAGTGAAACAGTCCCTCTTGTCTTCTACAAGTACATTTTCTCTATAATATTATCATCTATTTTGTTTGTTTTTTAACGATCTAATTACAGACTTTATTTTCTTCCAGTAGCTTCTCAAATCCTCGAAAATGTTTAATCTTCTTATCTGCCTCACCCACCAGACGATTATTTTTACAGTTGTCCCAAACCCGAGGATTCTTATATTTACTGATGCGATTTGTTGTTGTTTTCAAGAATGTCACTGACTTAAAAGCCGATTACTTCTAATACGGAAATAAAGAGGAGTTGTTACTTGTCATTATTGCATTTAAAACTCTGTTCCTGCTATAAAGTAGGTTAGACTATCCTTTTTTTTAATATTTATTTTATTGTGTCATTCTTGTAAATTTATACTGGGGGAAAAGGGGGGGTGGGGGAGAGAGAAAAAGAGAGAGAATGGGGTGGGGGAGGGAAGAGACTTCGAATTATTAGAACATGGCGTCCTGTACACTTATAAATCACAATGTTAAATGTTTTTCTGTTAATTAATTATTTGGTATTTCGTTAAAGAATTATATTGCTCATGTTTATATGTGTGATAAACGAGCGCAAAGGCCTTATTGCTCTATCTTTTCCTACATCTTTCGTATTGTATTTTCTCCGACATTTGCTCTTTCATGCAACATTTGCGATCCATATTTGCTATTTCATCGTTGTGATTACTCGCAACCGGTATCTAGAGAACCACATTTGCTCTTTCATCGGGGGAAATAAAATCCTTTGATTGAGTCCACATGCCCGACATTATCGTTTGAAGCCCACATTGCATCGTGATAAATCAGGTAAAAACACATATGGTCATCCGAATCAAACATGGGCATGCGGTAATTTCTGTGACACCACATTGGACGCCCAGATTGGCCAGGGGAAAACGTCTCACCGCGGTTCAGACAAGCGTTGGTTTACCACATTGGATGCCCAGCTTGGCCAGGTGACTTCCAGAAATATATAATACCGCATAATCTACTAGAGTGTAGAAGTCCAGTTTTTTACCTTGTGAGGAAGAGATTAAACCCAAAAACGCATAGCCTAATACACATGTTTATTCAGAGTGGATGATAATTCAGTTCTGTGATTAATTGTGTTCTTAAAGGATTTTGCGAAGGGAAAAGAAGGTTAGTAGATCTTATACTTATTAATACATTTTCTTATTTTTGTTTATTTTAACCTCACAGCTAAAATGTGCGAAAGATAAAGTTTCAAATAATTCTTGGCATAACTGATTAATAAAATCAGAAGATTTTCCTAGAAGATGATAGGATGATAGGAGGTAATTAATAGCTCATATTTCACCTTTATCATCATCACAGTCTCCCATGCGCACACACTCTCATGCACAAGATATTTAACATCATTAGAATTGAACTCAGAGAGAGAGAGATGAATAATGAGCAGTAGTTTAAATGCAAGTCAACCAGTGATGTTAAATGGGAAAAACTTACGAAGACTTTTGTGTGTCTTCAGTTCATCAGAAGTCTGAGTCTACACGCAACGTGTCTGACGTCTAACCAGAAATAAGTTATCAAAAACGGACATTTGGCTAGCAGAATTCGCCATAGGACATCTTTCATTCCTCAATTAAAAAGGAATATTGTCTCACCCACAAGTCATAAGGTGGACGCAGCATTTTTCGTCACCATATACTGCTTGCTCACAAGTTCAATACCGAGTTATCACAAGTTCAATACAGAGTCATCATAAATTCTAATCACTCGAAAGATCATTATTATCTGAAGTCAAGCAAAAGAGCTCAAAAGAGGAATCGCATATTTATACCACGTGCAACACACTCTTAAGCGCATTTTATGAAGCAGACTCGAAAGTATATGAATCACGACTACATACGCAAGATTATGAGTCTACATATCACTAACATTTCGTGAAGATATCCAGTCTGACCAGTACCGACGGGAGATTAGACAACAGACTTTTTGTTCATATGACAACTATTAACTGTTGATCAACATTACCGAGATATACTCAAACAGTGAAGGAATATACATAGATATCTCGTCAGCGTTCTCCGTACGACAACAGTATTCATCAGAACGTCCTCAGCTTAGAGATACCCCATTCGACATAACGTATAACAACTTGGGACATTTTATGCATACATGTGAATCCTCATATCTAGGAGAAGCATTTAGAGATACATGGACTGTGTAGAGTACTCACCATTTTGGTAACACGTATCATATCACATCATCATTTCACTTTACACCAGTTCATTCTTAATTAACTATTACTTAATTAACTGTAATTTTATTATCTCATCTGGGTGTTTTGTGTGAATCGTCTTTCACCATCATCACGTTCTAACCATTACTAACCCTATATGTGTGGATATTTCATTAATAAACCCAACGATCGGTTGATCATTATCAAGAGTTTGTTAATGTATCACTCGTGCTGTCGGTGTTACATATTCACCTATAGGAACCTTTCTCTACTCAGATGAGGTTGGGGGCTTTTTCTTTACGGGATCTAAGGGCAGAAGCTAAGGTCGTGGGGAAACAGAACTCTTTCCATAATTAATTAGAAAACACTGTCTAGTGGAAAGCATTCGCATTCCTGTCTTCTTGTCCCTATCTCGAATAGGTCTTTATTCTTTCTTAACGAGCCAATTTCTAGAGACCTTATATCTATATCTCATAGACTATTCCTGGCAAAAACTACTGTAGTAGTTGCCCCAGTGACTCACCACACGACAATTGTGGACTCGTCTTGGGATTAGTGAACCCGGACTTAGAAGGGTGATAAATCACATTTTCATCCCTGCTATACAGTTGCGATAATTGCAAAATTTGTTGGCATTTTGAGGGATTACCTTCTAGACTGACTCTTACTATAATTTGTCTATTTCACAGGGGGGATAATTTATATCTCTAAAGCACGAGTGATACATTTTAAATTGAGTATCAAACGGACAGAGTAAGCACTTTTTGAGAACAGAAAATACTGTAAGGAACTGATTTTTAAAAAAAAATCTTTTTCTGTAACTGCTGGGAAAATTTTTATCATAAATATTTAGAAAATTTTTCATAGAAAACTTCGAGATAATCTGTTATATAATTTTCAGAATACGCTAAGTGAGTGATTTTTTTTAAAGAACTATTTGAACTTGATTATTAATTTAAACCTAGCTGGTTTTAAAGAGATAATTACTCGTGCGAGTCTAAACAATTTGCTTGGAGGTCACTGCCAATTTTTCCCTTCGTGAACCCATACTGCATATCATGGCAGATGCCGCAAAAATTAGAACTAGTTTAATGGAGGCAGGGCGTGAATACGGGTTAAGTGGAAAAGATCCGATGAAATTTGTGAGTGAGGAGACTGATAAACTCCATGCAAGAGAGATAGAAGTGCAGAAACTTGCAATGGAGAAGGAGAAAGCCGCAGCAGAAGCAGCGGAGCGGAAGGGGAAAGCCGCAGCAGAAGCAGCGGAGCGGAAAGAAGCAGCAGAAGCAGCGGAGCGTAAAGAGAAAGCAGCAGCAGAGCATGCACTTAAGATGAAGCAACTGGAAATCCAGGGGCAGACCAATCAGATAGAGCTGGCAAAAAGTGCAGCGGCTTCCAACTTGGATGGAGGGTACTCACCCCGCTCAGATGGTGTGCCTACTTCGCAACCTGCACCACCCAATGCCATGAACTTTCCGCTGGAACCTTTTTCAGAAAGGAACGATACCATGGACGCCTTTTTAGACCGCTTTGAACGCTTTGCAACAGGGTTTGGGCTTGAAGAACGGAAGTGGAACTTGAAACTTTCCCAGGGCCTAAGAGGAGCCGCCTACGAAGTTTTTAATAAACTTCCGGCCGGAGAGCAAGATGACTACCAGGCATTGAAAAAATCTCTCTTGGTGAGGTACGAGCTTCATTCAGAGGCTTACCGAAAAAAATTTCGAGGTTCTAGGAAGGATGCAGGAGAGACTTTCTCACACTTTGCAGCCCGTATTGAAGACTACCTAGTGAAGTGGTGTACACTGGGAAACTTTACCGAGAACTATGACGGGTTGAAAGAGCTGATTGTGATAGAGCAACTAAAAGAGTCTATGTCGGTGGAAATGCGTAGATTTCTCACTGAAAACGGCGCTGACCGGTTAGAAAATATTCTTACACTGGCAGAGCGATTCCAAAATGCTCTCATGGAGTCTCAAGGAGCCAGAAAGAAGTTTTCGGATCAGGCGCCAAAGCAACCTGCTCGCTCCCAACCAGACCAACAAAGCAAAGGACCACACATCTCGCATAAACAGCACGCAAAACAAGATAACTACAAAGAGCAAAACAAGAAAAATGCTGCGCCGCACCAGAGACAGGGAGATAAATGGTGCAAGTGCTGTCGCTTGAACAATCACAACACTAATGAGTGCAAGCGCAGACCTCCTCCCCAACATGCTGCCTGTCTGCAGACAAAATCGTCACCCCAGAAGGAGCAGAGGACCGGAAACGTTTCTCATCCTCCCGTCATCGAATCAGTCCTCGTAAACGGACAATCTGTGGAGTGCCTTTATGATACAGGACTTGCTTTCGATGCGGTGGTCAGGGCATCTCTTGTCACCCCTGACCAAATAACAGAAGAGAGTGTCGACATCCAAGGTCCGACGAAGGATGTTGCACCCATGACACTGCCAATTGCACTTATCAGAGTGGAATCTCGTTATGTGACAGGAGAGATTCGTGCAGCTATCATGGAAGAACCAATCTACTCTTTAATCTTGGGATGTAGATATGTGTTCCTTGGAGAACCTACTCAACCACTAGTCATGGCGGCCGTACAGACTAGAGGACAGTCATGAAAAGACGCAGAGCAGGAACCTCCTACGAATATCCTCCCCGAGGAATTGAAGAGGGCCCAAAGGGAAGATTCCTCACTGGCGCCCTGTTTTAAAAAATTACCTAGGACACACAACCCACCTACCAAGGGAGACTTCTTTATGAAAAATGGATTGATGTATCGCCGAGCTGGAAATGAGGGACAGGAACACAACCAATTAGTAGTTCCTGCAACCTATAGGAACCAGGTGCTTGAGATGGGCCACTCTATCCCATTTAGTGGACACATGGGAATGAGCGCCACGACTCAAAGGATCGCCTGCCACTATTATTGGCCAGGGATCACCGGCGACATTGAACGTTTCGTCAAGTCTTGTCCTCAGTGCCAGAAAGTTGCACCAAAACACTGGACGGCACCCGCGACCCTTGGGGAGATGCCAATCTTGGGCACCCCATTTGAAAGAGTGGCCGTGGATATAATTGGACCTCTGCTGAGAACTAAGAAGAGGAACTCCCATATCCTTACCTTAGTGGACACCTGTTCCATGTGGGGCGAAGCCATAGCCATGCCAGCATGCGACTCAGTGCATGTAGCTGACGCTTTACTGAATATCTTTACTAGATTGGGCTTCCCGCATGAAATTCTCACAGACAACGGGTCACAATTTAGAGGCAAGTTGACAGAGGAGGTGCTTAGAATATTCAAGACTAGGCATATCCATACTTCGCCCTATCACCCCCAAAGTAACGGGCAAGTAGAGCGGTTTAACGGGACGCTCACCTCTATTCTTCGGAAGTTGGCACAGGAGAAGCCAGAAACTTGGGATCAGTATCTTCCTGCCGCATTATTTGCTTATAGGGAAGTACCGCATGCGTCAACTGGAGTTCCTCCGGCCACATTACTCTTCGGAAGACCTATTAAAGGTCCATTAGAAGCATTACTAAGAACATGGACAGATGCCAAGGCAGACGACACTGTCACATCAGCCTTCCAGTACGTCACAGACTTGAAACAACGCCTGAAGACTGGCTGGGAATTAGCCACAGCGAAAGTACGGGAGGCTAGGCGGAAACATGCCAAATATTACAATCGCAATGCGAAGGACCGAGAACTAGCAGTAGGAGAGAAGGTGCTACTTCTTCTGCCAAGTAGCAGTAATAAATTGCAGATTTGCTGGAGGGGACCCTACTAAGTGGCGGAAAAGATTTCTCGCACCAACTATAAAATCGCCGTGAACGGAAAGCAGAAAATTTACCACTTAAATCTGCTTAAGAAGTTTTACGAGCGAGCCCCTGCCGAACCAGCGCACCTCATGACTATGGCCATTGCTATGCAAATGGAAGAAGAGACATTATCATCCGTAGAGTACCCGGTGATACAGGAGGAATCACATTTAGATGTGAAAATAAGCTCCACCTTAACGGAAGCCCAGCAAGAAAAAGTAAGGAGATTGATGGAAAACCACGCCGACTCTCTGACAGACAAACCTGGCCGGACAAACCTGATGGAGTTTGACATGGAAGTCACGGATCCTACGCCCGTCCGAATGAGAACCTATCCGATTCCGTATGCCAAGGCGACGGCATTAAAGCAAGAAATTGATTACTTACATAAGGAAGGCATAATTTCGAAGTCGGAGTCCCCTTACAGTGCGGGAGTGGTGCTGTTACGCAAACCCAGTGGAGAACACCGCCTGTGCATCGACTACCGACAGCTGAATGCGTTAACACAATTCCAGCCAGAACCGTTACCGGACCAGAACCAGCTATTTACTAAGCTGAGCAGGGCTCGCTATTTTTCAAAGATCGACCTCAGTAAAGGGTACTATCAAATACCGGTAAAAGCTGAGGTGAGGAACCTGTTAGCCTTCAGTACTCCAGATGGACACTTCGAGTTTAATGTGATGCCATCTGGACTGAACAATGCTCCTAGTGTCTTCACAAGGATGATGCGAAAGTTATTGGATCCTTTGAATCATTCCGCCATCAGCAATTTTATGGATGATATCCTAGTAGCTACTGAGTCGTTTGAAGAACATATATCAGCACTATCCTTGCTGTTTAACAGACTCAGAGAAGCGGGACTAACCGCCCGCCCAACCAAATGTCAAATTGGGTGTGAACAGCTAGAGTTCCTAGGACATACTATATCCCATGGGACCATGTTCCCCGAGACTCAAAACGTTGAGAAGCTGAGAAATGCACCGAGACCGTCCACTAAAAGGGATGTCAGGTCATTTGTATCTCTCTGTGGATTCTACCAGAGATATATAAAGGATTTTAATAGCCTCTGTGCGCCGCTTACATCGCTAACCAAGAAAGGAAACCCAGATAAAGTGACATGGTCAGCAGAATGTGAACATGCATATGCACTCTTAAAAGAGAAACTCACCACAAAACCTATTTTACGGCTTCCGGATTTAACTAGAAAATTCATCTTGCGCACAGATGCCAGTAACATTGGAATCGGGGCTACATTACTACAGCCAGATGACAGAAGCCCACCAAATCTATTTCCGGTCGCATATGCGAGTCGGAAGTTAAACCGAGCAGAACAAAACTATTCCACAATCGAAAAGGAATGTTTGTCCCTCGTCTGGGGAATACAAAAATTTCAAGCATACCTGTACGGAAGGAAATTTACAATCCAGAGTGATCACCAACCTCTGACCTTCCTCGCCAATTCAAAGAATTTGAATGCTAGACTGATGAGGTGGTCGCTTGTTCTACAACCTTACACGTTCCAAGTGGACTATATCCAAGGAAAACATAACGTAGGGGCGGATTTTTTTAAGCCGTCATCCTATGAGGCAGGACGGAGAGCACAAACAAGTAGAGGAAAGGGTGGAAACCGAAGAGAAAAACGAAGATGATGAAAATGATTAAGGAATCCCGAGCAAGAAGGCTTAGCTCTCCTGAGTACGATTGACATCACACTTGAGGAGGGGCTATTGTGATAAACGAGCGCAAAGGCCTTATTGCTCTATCTTTTCCTACATCTTTCGTATTGTATTTTCTCCGACATTTGCTCTTTCATGCAACATTTGCGATCCATATTTGCTATTTCATCGTTGTGATTACTCGCAACCGGTATCTAGAGAACCACATTTGCTCTTTCATCGGGGGAAATAAAATCCTTTGATTGAGTCCACATGCCCGACATTATCGTTTGAAGCCCACATTGCATCGTGATAAATCAGGTAAAAACACATATGGTCATCCGAATCAAACATGGGCATGCGGTAATTTCTGTGACACCACATTGGACGCCCAGATTGGCCAGGGGAAAAAAGTTTCACCGCGGTTCAGACAAGCGTTGGTTTACCACATTGGATGCCCAGCTTGGCCAGGTGACTTCCAGAAATATATAATACCGCATAATCTACTAGAGTGTAGAAGTCCAGTTTTTTACCTTGTGAGGAAGAGATTAAACCCAAAAACGCATAGCCTAATACACGTGTTTATTCAGAGTGGATGATAATTCAGTTCTGTGATTAATTGTGTTCTTAAAGGATTTTGCGAAGGGAAAAGAAGGTTAGTAGATCTTATACTTATTAATACATTTTCTTATTTTTGTTTATTTTAACCTCACAGCTAAAATGTGCGAAAGATAAAGTTTCAAATAATTCTTGGCATAACTGATTAATAAAATCAGAAGATTTTCCTAGAAGATGATAGGATGATAGGAGGTAATTAATAGTTCATATTTCACCTTTATCATCATCACAGTCTCCCATGCGCACACACTCTCATGCACAAGATATTTAACATCATTAGAATTGAACTCAGAGAGAGAGAGAGATGAATAATGAGCAGTAGTTTAAATGCAAGTCAACCAGTGATGTTAAATGGGAAAAACTTACGAAGACTTTTTGTGTGTCTTCAGTTCATCAGAAGTCTGAGTCTACACGCAACGTGTCTGACGTCTAACCAGAAATAAGTTATCAAAAACGGACATTTGGCTAGCAGAATTCGCCATAGGACATCTTTCATTCCTCAATTAAAAAGGAATATTGTCTCACCCACAAGTCATAAGGTGGACGCAGCATTTTTCGACACCATATACTGCTTGCTCACAAGTTCAATACCGAGTTATCACAAGTTCAATACAGAGTCATCATAAATTCTAATCACTCGAAAGATCATTATTATCTGAAGTCAAGCAAAAGAGCTCAAAAGAGGAATCGCATATTTATACCACGTGCAACACACTCTTAAGCGCATTTTATGAAGCAGACTCGAAAGTATATGAATCACGACTACATACGCAAGATTATGAGTCTACATATCACTAACATTTCGTGAAGATATCCAGTCTGACCAGTACCGACGGGAGATTAGACAACAGACTTTTTGTTCATATGACAAATATTAACTGTTCATCAACATTACAGAGATATACTTAAACAGTGAAGGAATATACATAGATATCTCGTCAGCGTTCTCCGTACGACAACAGTATTCATCAGAACGTCCTCAGCTTAGAGATACCCCATTCGACATAACGTATAACAACTTGGGACATTTTATGCATACATGTGAATCCTCATATCTAGGAGAAGCATTTAGAGATACATGGACTGTGTAGAGTACTCACCATTTTGGTAACACGTATCATATCACATCATCATTTCACTTTACACCAGTTCATTCTTAATTAACTATTACTTAATTAACTGTAATTTTATTATCTCATCTGGGTGTTTTGTGTGAATCGTCTTTCACCATCATCACGTTCTAACCATTACTAACCCTATATGTGTGGATATTTCATTAATAAACCCAATGATCGGTTGATCATTATCAAGAGTTTGTTAATGTATCACTCGTGCTGTCGGTGTTACATATTCACCTATAGGAACCTTTCTCTACTCAGATGAGGTTGGGGGCTTTTTCTTTACGGGATCTGAGGGCAGAAGCTAAGGTCGTGGGGAAACAGAACTCTTTCCATAATTAATTAGAAAACACTGTCTAGTGGAAAGCATTCGCATTCCTGTCTTTTTGTCCCTATCTCGAATAGGTCTTTATTCTTTCTTAACGAGCCAATTTCTAGAGACCTTATATCTATATCTCATAGACTATTCCTGGCAAAAACTACTGTAGTAGTTGCCCCAGTGACTCACCACACGACAATATGTCGTAGATTTTTGATAGGTGTTTAAGATAGATTCTGGTCCCGTCTGAATAGAACTAGAAAAGGTGGTAACTCAGTGAGAGATAAGGTAAAGAAATAGATTTCACGAGTGAAATGGTGAAAAGGTAGAGTCTGTCCCTGGATTGAGAAGATACTCTAGTCCAGCCTATCTTACGACTGAAATTTGTTTATCAGACAGTTTACCGTCCTGTATATATTACCATGTACACTATTAACCACTCACATACACACACACAGATACGTGACAACAAGTAGACGCACAAACGTGAAACTATATTAATGGAGTAGGGATATTGGGCCGAGCTGACCAACACAGGTAATTAAGTTTTATGTTAAGTTTATTTATCATAAAGAAAAACTTCACAATATCTAATATCAAATATAAAAATCATAGGTTACAGAAATAATAAAGAAATAGACACATAAGTGCAATTCCCTCTGTTGAGACCAGATCCCGTTAGAAGAAGATTGTTGCGTGAGAAATTCTCGCAACATCGTTTTATTACAATATATATTTTGTAACGCAAGGGCATTGAATGCAGTTAAGTTTGCTATGCTAGGCCGTTTTCTCAGAAAAACGGTTGGCAACCTGTTGGGTTATCCTTTTAAGGTAATCATTCTTACGCTGGTTCGTAGTAAAGGTCCTTGCGTCTTAAGTTCTGAGCTGTGGTCATTTTGCGCTGGACTGCGCATGACTGGTCTTGCTTCTTGGTCGATCGATTTCCGCCCACCACCAGTCAGTGAGCGATTTTGAATAGCTAGAAAGATGCCTCGCTGAGAGGGGATCTCCGCTATTTTTTTGTTCTGTCAGGAATGTGAAGTCCTCTTAATGGATATTTCGTTTATTCGAGATAATACCTCTAGTGTATTTCCACATGCCGGGAGGCGTAATATTTCTGTGTATTTCCTGAAGGCAAGGTAAATTAACTTTTCATTAACTCTATCGATTTTTGGTCGTGAGCGATTTTTGATTCATAGCCTGTCTTCGAAAGGCGTCGTCACGAGATGTTTTCCCAGCTCACATGTCGCTGTATTGTACTGCATCGGTTGATGCATGTCCCAAGGACCATTACTTGCTACTTTGTTACATGAACTAGGTTTGGAAAACCTTTGTTATCTAGAGGATATTTTTGAGGACATTATTTATACTTCGGCAGACGTGCCTGTCTTGCTGAAGTCAGATTAAGGAGAGTGAACTGATCTCATACATCTGGTTATCTTCTGGCTAAGATAGAAAGGGATGGAGAATTTTCCCGACTACATTACAGCCTTATAATGTATTGACATGCCTGTGAATCACCTTTATTATGATGCTGTCTACCGTCCATTGCTATACTGACATTGTTGCTGTGATAATGACTGTCTGATGTACCTACATATTCGCGTATACATTTTGTCACTGTGGCGTCCACAATAAATGATACAGAAAAACGTCACTAGCTGTTACAAGCATCATTGACTTTATACGTCGTGAGTTAACTGACGTCTTTGTATGGATTGCCCTGTTTTTGTATGATCATTGTTTGACTGTACATCATCTACACACTTCACAAAACCAGACCACGGGCACCATCACTCACCTCATGGTGCACGCGTCATTTGGCGGCCAATTACTCAATCATAATATAAATTGGGCGTCATCATTTGGTGGCCATAAGCTGGTTTGATCTGGTACCAGCAAACACGGGGTCCCTTACCCACTTCATTTTCAACAAGAATTCATCAGCATCCTTCAAGAAATTAACATTCTTCAAGACAGTCAACATCTTCAAAATTTTCAAAGTACTCGGCGTTGCCCGGTAAATGTCAAAATTGCAATTTTTGACTGAAACAGAAATTTGACAGTACCCGGCGTTGTTACATGTTGCCGGATAACTCGGACTGCTGTTATCTTTTACGCAAGTCAAGCAAGTTGCTGCTGTCAAGGTTCCAGTGCTGTCGTTTTTTGTGAAGGTCAAGTGCCGGTTGAAACGGGTTGTTTTCTGAAGAAGGCCAAGTACCGATTTCCATCAACTTACTTTTGGATAAGAGGGTCAAGTGCCGAAACAACTCAACATACAGTATTTCAGAAGCTCTAGTACCATCGTGTTAGCAGTGGAAGCAGTTCAGATGTGCCATCATCGTTGGAGCTTCGCTCTTTAGGACGTTGATTGACATCCGTTTTTTCTGCTGTTCTACGATTGGAAGCCTATAAGTTAAGTGGCCTGTTTGTATGTAAACTGTGCCCTTATACTTCTGCTGAGTCTTCTGTGTATCATCTCATTCTATTGTTATATGTTATTCGTATATTTTACATGTTTATATTTCAGCGGGTTCTCGGTTGGGTGGTGTCTCCCTTAGATCATGCCACGTCATAGAGGTCGTCTATTGTGAGCGTTTTCTGTAGGGTGAGCAAATTTCCGATACTGGAATTTGCTAAGCGACTTCTGTTGCTATTTATGTTAGTTGTGATGACATGTATTAATATTGTTTTCGTTATTATTTCGCATTCTTTAGTTTTGTTTTGATTTGTTTGTATTTGTTAGCCTACTCTTGACTATAGTTTAGTTTCATACAACATTTTTGTTTATACACTGTGGTGTCATGTATTTTGTTTAATTCTATCGCAGATATCGTCACATTTTTTGTGATATTTCATTAATTTCTGCTTTATTTTTAGTTGATTTCTGCGAACGTTTTTGTATTGTTGCTGATCTTTGTTATTGTTTACATTGTTATTGTTTACATTGTTTGCATTGTTTACATTTTCAATGTTTACATTCTGCATGTGTTTACATAGTCATTGTTTACAGTTATAGTAATTAGTTAATGGGCTATGCTAATGCACTGTTACTACTACACTGATGATAAATGAATGATGAATAGTGTCGTGCACTATTGAATGAGAAGTGCACTTATGATCAAGAATTGAGTGTTGATATTTCATATACAAGTTCTTTGATTGGAGACTTGTTTCCCACAGAGACTGGGATAATATAATGTGATGTGAATATACAAGTGCTTAATTAAGACTTGTTACACTTAGGTTTGAAATAAATTAGTTAATTATTTCAGGTTTTTGAACTCATATTATTACTCATCATGTCTACATTTGAGCACTTTATTGAGCAGGGTAAATTGCTTGGGAAGACTGGTGATAAGTTAGAAGAATTTGCAACTGCTCGATATGATAAAGCAATGGAAGCTGAACAAAAGAAACTGCAGATGCAGGTGGATGAAAAAAAAGATTCCAAATGGAAATGGAAAAACAAAAAAGGGAATCAGAAGCTGAGGAAAGAAAACTCCAGCTAGAAGCTGAAAATAAAAGACTTGAAAAAGAAGCTGAGAATAAAAGACTTGAAAAAGAAGCTGAGAATAAAAGACTTGGAAAAGAAGCTGAGAATAAAAGACTTGAAAAAGAGGCTGAGAATAAAAGACTTGAGAAAGAAGCTGAAAGACTTCAAATAGAGGCTCAGGCTGAGGAAAGAAGATTACAGAGAGAGTCTGATGAGAGGAAAGAGAAAGCAAAAATGGAACATGAAGAAAAGGTCTTAGCTTTAGAGTTGGAAAAAAATTGAAATTGATGAACATGAGTAATGGTAATGATGCAAACAAGGGTTCATCTTCTGGTAAGGCTAATAATGATACTTTTAAGATTAAGTTACCAACATTTAGTCCTTCCAGTGATGACATAATGTTCTATCTGGACAGATTTGAACAAGCATGTACAGCTCATAACATAGACAAAGCAAAATATGTTTATCAGTTATCAGGGATACTGACAGGTAAAGCTCTAAGTATATTAAATATGGTGGATGAACCTGACAAGAACAATTATGAGGTTGTCAGGGCCGCTTTGTTAAAGAAATATCAGCTTAACGAAGACGGCTATCGTCTACAATTTAAAAACATGGTACCTGAAAATGGAGTTGAATTCTCCGAGTTTATTGCAAGAATACGCATTACTTTCTCACGATGGGTTGAACTATCTAAGACGGAAAAAACTTATGAAGGACTTATGGACTTAATACTTAGAGACAAAGTCATGTCGTCTGTCAATGAGTCTTTCCTTGCTTTCCGTCATGAACGTAAACCTAAAACAATAAAAGAAATGGAAGATTTCTGTTGCCAATACGTAACTGCGCACCCACACATAACCATGGGTAACTCTAAGGTGAAAGAAGGTTTACCGGTTGCTTCGGCAGCACCGTATGGTCAAAACTTTGCTCGTAGATCCCAACAAAATTTTGATAGAAAGGGCAGCGGTAATTTCTGTCAAAATCATGGAAATCAATTTCATGGTGATTCTTCTTCGAAGAATTGGAGACAACCTGATAGTACTCGTTACTATCACCCTAATAATTATAGGCATTTCAAAAGAGGATATGGTAATAGAGGTTATTCCTGCCGAAGACCTCAAAACCAAACAAATAGATGTTCGCATCAATCTAACATTTGGAAATTACGATCATTGAATATACATACCAAGCTTCGTCTGTTTAATTCAAATGATATCTCAGTGTTAACATATGGCTGTGAGAGTTGGAAAATAACAAAATCATTGGAGAACAAGCTGAATACATTCGAGAACAAATGTCTTAGAAAACTCATGAACATCAGTTGGAAAGAATTCAAGACTAATCGACAAATAAGAGAAGACTCTAGGCAGAAAAATATGTCTCCGACTATATAAGGAAAAGACGATGGTCATATATCGGTCATGTCCTACGAATGCAAAACAACAGAATACCACTACAGGCGCTCACTTGGGTTCCTGAGGGTAAGCGGAAAAAAGGAAGACCAAAAGAAACACTCAGAAGAACAATAATAAGAGAAGGAAGAACGTTGGGCCTAAATAATGTGCAAGAGCTAAGAGGAGTGGCGTCACAACGAACAACCTGGAGAGCACTGGTTTCTGCCTTATGCGCCGTGTTTGGCGCTTAAAGAATTTATTATTATTATTATCAATGTGGACATGATAGTAATCGTGGAAACTGGAATTCGAATCATGATAACAATTACAATAGAGACAACAATAACTTCAGAGATAATAATAACTCTGATAACTTCAGAGGTAATAATAGTCGCGGTAGGTCTCAACACAAAAAAAAGAGATATCAGCAGGCTAATTCTGTACAACAGGAAACTGAGGGAGCCTGTAATCAGGTCGTTGATAATAAAAACTTTGACGCGGTCACTGGTTCTACTTTTGACTTTGAGAGAGCAAACAAATGCCCCCAATGCAGTACTTTATTCGAACCGGGTACCATAACTACTTTGAGTTGTGGTCACCCACTTCCCGCTCTTCCTGCTGCTGTTGCGCATGACGGGAGGGGTTCTTTAATCCTACATAAGGGTCTTGTTAATGATACTCCGGTCTCACTACTTTTCGATTCCGGATGCACCACTATTGGTGTTAGACAATCGCTTGTAGATCCATCTTGTGCTACAGGAAAGGTTATTAAATGTGTCACATTTGGCGGCACTCTAGAAAAATATCCTACTGCTGTAATTCGCATTGCCACTCCTTTCTTTACTGGAGATGTGCAGCTTGTCTCTTACCTAATCCTATTGCGGACCTTATTATTGGTCGTATTCACGGAGTTAGGGAGTGTACCCCACAGCAGATTGCTGCTTGGGAAGATAATAACATGCAAGCTACAAATGCAGTGGTTACAAGAGCACAAGCTCTACAAACACCCGAAACTTCACTGAATAGTGATAATGAAGTTGATAGCCAAGATAGTCACTTAGTAATCACTCGTGACTCTTTCATAAAATTGCAAGAAGAAGATCCTTCTTTAAAAAAATTCTTCATTCTTGCGAAGAAAGGTGATCCGAATCAGGATACAAATAGAAAATCTTGGATTGCAATGAGAAACGGCGTACTTGTACGTATGGTACAAGATTCGACTACGTCGGCGCATTCGCAAATTCTTGTTCCCAAGAGCATGAGAGTGCAAATATTGCAACATGCTCATGACTCGCAATGTGCTGGACATATGGGTTTTGCCCGTACGAAGTCGAGAGTCCTTGCGGCTTTCTTTGGCCTTTTGTCAACAAGGACATTCGTATTTACTGCCGATCATGCAAGGTATGTCAGGAGGTCAAATCTAGAGGACCACGACATGCTGCGCCTATCCAGGCTGCTGACATTCCTATTCGGCCGTTTCAGAAAATGGCCATAGATATTATTGGCCCTTTTAAGGTCAAGTCGGCCAGAGGACATCAGTTCATTCTTACATGTGTCGATATGTGCACACGTTGGCCAGAGGCTATCCCTCTTAAGAGCATATCTACTACAGATATCGCAGATGCTCTTTGGTTGATATTTTCTCGCTTGGGGTTCCCCAGAGAAATATTGTCAGACCATGGCACTCAACTCATATCTGACACTATGTCACAGGTAATGTCTACCTTACATATTGAACGATCTCTCAGTAGTATCTACCATCCTATGTCTAATGGGTTAGTTGAGCGTCTGAATAGAACGCTCAAGACTTTGCTTGGTAAGATAACTGAAGATCATCCTCAAGATTGGACAGGGTTTTACCCGCGGCTCTCTTTGCCTATAGAGAAGTCCCTAATGAACACACAGGATTTTCTCCCTTCGAACTTGTCTTTGGCGCGCGTCCGCGCGGCCCTATGTCTTTATTACACGATCTCATCACTGCCGATGATATTAGCGATGAAACTCAATCCTCATATGAGTATGTCATTGCTCTTAGACAAAAGATCATTGAGGCATGTAAGCTAGCAACTGCTTCATCAGAAATTGCTAAAGAGAAGGCAAGGCAGTTTGCTAACAAGAATAGATGTCTACGACAACTTTGTCCAGGTGACAAAGCATTCGTCCTACTCCCCAGTAGGGAAAATAGACTTCTTATTGCATGGAAAGGTCCGTATGCAATAGTCTCTCGGATTTCCGATGTTGACTATGTGGTCGATATTGATGGAAAGCATAAAACTTTCCACATAAACATGCTTTCGGAATTTCACGAACGTCCGGACTATTTGCTGCCTATTTTCCAGGCAACGGATGATGCTCCTGCACCTCACGGTCATTATTCATCCCTGTCTGTCATACAGGATGAGGAATCTACCTTCTCTGATGTCAATCTTCCCCTTCCAGTGGTTCCATTACATTCCACGGAATCTTGGAAAAACGTTTCTGTTTCTCCTAATCTTTCTGGTGACGAACATCGACAAGTCTCGTCGATGTTACAAACATTTCAGGATGTTCTCACTGACATTCCTGGACACACAGATGTCATAGAACATGACATAATTCTTACCGACAATAATCCAATTAGGGTTAGGCCTTATCCTATCCCTATACACTTTCAGTCGCAAGTGGAAAAGGAATTGGATGAAATGATTCAATTAAATATAATTGAACCATCGACTTCACCATATTCTTCTTCCATGGTTATTGTCCGGAAGAAGGATAAGAACATACGAATTTGCGTTGATTATCGCAAATTGAATCAGGTCACAAAGTTCGATGCTGAACCGATGCCTTTGTTAGAAGATCTACTGATTAGACTTTCTAATTCTAGATTCTTCACTAAACTTGACTTGTCTAAAGGTTATTGGCAAGTGCCTTTAGCAGAGCATGCCAAACCTCTTACTGCTTTTTCTACACCTAGGGGTCTATTTCAATGGAATGTTATGCCTTTTGGTCTCATGAACGCCCCTGCCACTTTCGTTCGCATGATGCGTCGAATTCTGTCACATCGTTCGGATGTCATCGCATACTTAGATGACATCTGTCTCTTCAGTGATACCTGGGAAGATCACTATTTAGGGTTATATGACTTACTGTCCACTCTACGTGAGAATAATTTGACAGCAAAACCTTCTAAAGCTTTTGTTGGTTTTGGTGAAATCTCTTTCCTGGGTCATCGTGTTGGTCATGGTCTCTTGAAGACAGAAGACCACAATACTTCCAAAATACTGAACATCTCTGTTCCTAAAACGAAGAAACAAGTTAGGAGTCTCTTAGGTTTAATTCAATTTTATGGGAGATTTATTCCAAATTTATCTTCGATCATGGCACCTCTCTCAACATTGTTGAAGAAAGGTTCGCCTAATCTGGTCCGTTGGTCTGAAGAATGCCAATCTTCACTAGACCAAATCAAGAATATATTTTCTTCTCCTCCCATCTTAAGATTACCTACTCTTGATAGGACTTTTGTTCTTCGGAGTGATGCTTCATCCACTGGGATTGGAGCAGCACTGATGCAAGAATATGCAAATACTCTGCATCCTGTTATGTACATTTCTAGAAAACTAAATGCGGCAGAGAGGAACTACTCGGTTTTAGACCGTGAGTTGTTAGCGATGGTTTGGTCAATTCTAAAACTACAAAGATTCCTCCTGGGCGCACATTTCATTCTAGAGACTGATCAGAAAGCTCTTACAGCTATTCAGACTAAGAATTTGAAGAGTTCGAGATCCACTCGATATGCTATAGCTCTTCAACCTTTTCACTTCACGGTACGAGCTATCCGTGGTGCGGATAATGTGATGGCTGACATTTTGTCTAGATGCCCACATGACTCCAACTAATACTTCTGTCCTATATTTCCATATATTACAGAGTCATAACACACCTATATTACTACAATAGATTAGCACATCTGTACTCACTTTATATGTACACACTATCGTGCTTTGTTATCATCTTCTTCTGTTCGTTTTTTAAGATGATAGAGGAAGACTGAGTGGTTAATATAAGGGCCGTTAGTTTACTAAACAGCCACAATTATTAATAATGTATTGTACCTTATGAAGCATATTAGTTATTAATTAGCATTATATTGCTTGTACTTTCTCAGAATGTCATTGATGAGCTGAGGACTTACCTTACTATTATCAAGCATGACGAGTTCTAGATTGTGTACTTACCCTCGGAATGCCAGAGGATATGTCCTGGATCGTCATGTAGTTTAACTTTACTATGTACTTATGTCATTACATGTCAAATAATGTACTATTTAAATTTTCCTATCAGATTTGTACATCCATTTTTAAAGACAATATTAGATTATGCTATTTATTGATGTCTATGGTAACTTGCATACGTATATTGTGTTTACATGCTAACGTGATGTGTGTTGGTGACACCTCCCCGATGTGAATATTTTTTGAGACATATTTATTTTTCTGTTGAGGTATATCCTCACCAGACACTCTATATTTAGCCTCATGTTAGGCAATTTAATTAATTATCAGCGCATAATTCGTGCGTTTTGAGCAGCTTATCGCATGCTCTTTGATATTTAAAAAAAAAAAAATATGTTCCACATTTTTTTTTTATCGGGAGGAGGTGGTGATATGTTGCGTGAGAAATTCTCGCAACATCGTTTTATTACAATATATATTTTGTAACGCAAGGGCAACAACTGCTTGAAATTTATAGTCACTTTTCTCGGTAAGCAGTTGTCTCCTCGCGTTGGTATTGAATGCAGTTAAGTTTGCTATGCTAGGCCGTTTTCTCAGAAAAACGGTTGGCAACCTGTTGGGTTATCCTTTTAAGGTAATCATTCTTACGCTGGTTCGTAGTAAAGGTCCTTGCGTCTTAAGTTCTGAGCTGTGGTCATTTTGCGCTGGACTGCGCATGACTGGTCTTGTTTCTTGGTCGATCGATTTCCGCCCACCACCAGTGAGTGAGCGATTTTGAATAGCTAGAAAGATGCCTCGCTGAGAGGGGATCTCCGCTATTTTTTTGTTCTGTCAGGAATGTGAAGTCCTCTTAATGGATATTTCGTTTATTCGAGATAATACCTCTAGTATTTCCACATGCCGGGAGGCGTAATATTTCTGTGTATTTCCTGAAGGCAAGGTAAATTAACTTTTCATTAACTCTATCGATTTTTGGTCGTGAGCGATTTTTGATTCATAGCCTGTCTTCGAAAGGCGTCGTCACGAGATGTTTTCCCAGCTCACATGTCGCTGTATTGTACTGCATCGGTTGATGCATGTCCCAAGGACCATTACTTGCTACTTTGTTACATGAACTAGGTTTGGAAAACCTTTGTTATCTAGAGGATATTTTTGAGGACATTATTTATACTTCGGCAGACGTGCCTGTCTTGCTGAAGTCAGATTAAGGAGAGTGAACTGATCTCATACATCTGGTTATCTTCTGGCTAAGATAGAAAGGGATGGAGAATTTTCCCGACTACATTACAGCCTTATAATGTATTGACATGCCTGTGAATCACCTTTATTATGATGCTGTCTACCGTCCATTGCTATACTGACATTGTTGCTGTGATAATGACTGTCTGATGTACCTACATATTCGCGTATACATTTTGTCACTGTGGCGTCCACAATAAATGATACAGAAAAACGTCACTAGCTGTTACAAGCATCATTGACTTTATACGTCGTGAGTTAACTGACGTCTTTGTATGGATTGCCCTGTTTTTGTATGATCATTGTTTGACTGTACATCATCTACACACTTCACAAAACCAGACCACGGACACCATCACTCACCTCATGGTGCACGCGTCATTTGGCGGCCAATTACTCAATCATAATATAAATTTGGCGTCATCAAAGATATTAACCCCCAAAAGGTCAAAAGATTAGCACTATGGTATAGAATTTGACCAAACTGTAAAGAACAGAATTTCTAATTAATCTATTCTGAAATGAACAGTATTAGAAAACATAAGAAGAAAAAAAAGTGAGTACAATGATTATACAATAGAAGATTTATTCACTCCTTCTTTCTCTCGCTTCTGACAAACATGTGGCCACATTTCAATCTCGCTTACCTAATCGTTGATTACAACATCTGGAACATATCTCCGTGGTACTCACAACAAATCTAGGGTTAGGTTTTTGACAAAATACGCCCCAGTTCCTCCAAGACTAATCCTCTTATGCTTATTTTGTTACTGTTAATAGGATTCTGTTTATGTCACATCAATTAGTCCAGGTAGGAAAAACAAATTCGAGATCTAATGATCACAGTGTACAGTAGCTGGTAATATTCGATTAATTAAAGAGAAATGTCAGGTAGGTAAATCTTGCTGGATAAATCTTCGCCACCACACAATGGTTGGTATTCGGGTAGCGTTAATTTTGATATTTCTTCGCCACAGCGGGCTGAATGTAAATGAAAATGCAAAAGAATCTGGGTAGCTATATGTCCAGTTACAGTTAGTGTCATATATTGGTACTCTCTCTCTCTCTCTCTCTCTCTCTCTCTCTCGCTAGGTGAAACAAGAGGGCCGAACTGGTCAACCTCGAAGACCCGATATTTACATAAGAATGTTTTTTTGGTATTTGTTGGACTAGACTTAGACCTTTTCTCAGATTAAGGCCGCTGGTACGTTTGGGTTTGTGATCCGTACTGTATATAGGAAGAAAATACAAGATTTTAACCACTACATAGTATTCTATCCTAACCCGCGTAAAAGTATAATTTTATTATCCACTCGGTTATTAAATTTTGATTAGACAACACAAGTGTAAAGCTTATCTTATCGTTCTTATTAACCCGTGAAATAAATTCTAGTCATTTTCAAAAATTACTCACATGAATTAGAAATAAATATATATTTCGTAAGTACTCATAATGAATAGTGCATTTACTAGTCAATTAAAATATCTCTTTATGGTTAATAGCAATTAATCATGTTTACGTTACAGCTGGAAGAATTAGATATATATTTTTTTTAATCTGCTAGCCAATTAACACCGTAAATCCTAGTGAAATATAAAATTACGAACTTTAACAATTAAATCACTCAAAAATGCTAGTATAATATTTACCGCAACACAGAAATTCACTATCTCCAACCGAAATACTAAGTAATTCCACTAGTACAATGGTCTAGAAATCGAAGCTAGATGTTCTGAAAATTCTGTGGCTACAAGATAAATGATTTTAAAAGCTGGGATATATATATGAAATCGGTCTTAATTCGCTTAGCTCGCGAGATATCACGCCTTGCCCGTATCTTTGGGGAAATCTGCGATCGATTCCTGAATCAAAGCTTATTTTCACGCCTATGCCGTCGCATAGACTTTGGCAACGAGCAAACAGTCTTTTGATCTCCGCTCGTTCCGTAGTTAATTGCATTCTCTCTGGGATCACGAACGCTGGTTATCGCCCCTTTGATTGTCTTCATTCGCTTAACTCCCCCTTTCCTCTCGCTACGTGCATCATATTCTGATATGTCACTATTTCAACGGTTGCCCAATCGCCGGCGTTATAATTCAGTTAACGGCTCTTACTCGCTAGTTGTTTACCTGTCCCGTCGTGGACTAGTGAATAGGTCTGTTTATAAACATTCCTAGTGCCTGTAAGACATAGAGAAACGAAGATAGGTGTGGCTAAATTATGAGTTCGACAGACATCGAAGCGCATGCCTTCTGCGTTAACAAAACGTGAATATTAATAAGCAAGCAAAGGTGGAAAACAGGTGGAAGCAAAAACGTGTGGATTCATGTAATATATTTACATAACTCTGTCACATTATATTATACATTTATTTCAACCGTTGTGTTATAAAAATAAATATGTATTTTGTTGTGACGATATTCTTTCTGGAAACAACCTTGTATTTCCTCCTGTAATGTTTTCTAAATACAGCTGTAATGTACAGTGGACTGTACATGAGAGGCTATAATAATAATAAAAGCCCCTTCAGTCATAACCGACTGCGGGAATGCACCCCTGAGGTGACAGCCGTCAGCTGCTTATATTCCTGGTGTTCCTTTCGACGTTTTCTCCTCTCTTCTGCTTGATGTGTGACCTTTTTTTCGCCCAGTCTGAGGTGGCGCCGTAGATAGCATCGCCACTTAGTGATATGGGCAGCTTCATCCTCCCAGGTTGCTGGATTTATGTCCATTCCCCTCATGTCTCTCTTGCACATTTCTTTGAATCTCAGCTGCGGTCGCCCAACTGTTCTTTTGTCTCTTCTCTACCAGTTGTCCATAGAAAATACCTTTACGGATGCGACCATCTTCCATGCGCCGGACATGGCCAAGCTAGCGTAATCTGCGCTGTCTAAGCAGTGTGTACATGCTTTGAAGGCCAGCACGTGACAACACCTCGACATTTGTCACTTTGCCCTTCCACGAAATACTGAGGATGTGGCGTAAACACCGTAGACGGGAGGTATTGAGCCCTCTTTCTTGCTTAGCATAGGTTGTTCATGTCTCGCTGCCATATAGGAGTGTGCTGGTAACGCAGGCGTTATGAAAGACTACTAAGACGCTTATCTATTGATGCATTATGCCTTTTTTTAAATTTTATTTTTGTGTGAATGCCATGGCTGTAACATAAAAATGCGACTTAAACGGACTTTTTTCAATTTAACACGTTTACTATGGTAATCAATATAACAACCCAGACATTGACGTCATAATTAATATAAATATTCACCACTCCAAAACATGGGCAAGTAGCAACGAGTTGATGTACTGCTTCGTAAATTCCAAACGACAATCGTCCCAAAAAATTAACTTAATTAAATTAACGGTCGTTAGAAAAATATCTCTCACGGGTAGGCAATACGCTTGTCTGGCCCTATCATGTACCGAAGCGTGAAACGTGAACAATGACAGCAGGGAAAAAGAATGTGCTAACAATTGAATAATTCACATAATTCAGTACACACAACAAATGTAGATCAATACTACCGGAGAGGAGAAGATATCGCACAATGTATGTCACAATCAGTGTCAAACTTGGTCCCTGACAAAAGCACAGAAGAGGAAAATCATATCCTGTGAGATGAGATGTTTAAAAAAAAACCCAATAATGTTACTAGGAGTGACAGAATAAGAAATTATGACATCAGAAACATTTAAGAACTATACCCTACATTAAGTATATTGAGAGATCGAACGTTGAGGTTGGCCATCTCATGAGAATGGATCTTGATAAATTACAACTACGCGCCTACAAAAGTAAAAAATCTGGTTTCAGGTCACGGTAAAGACCAAGACCAACTCTCTCTCTCTCTCTCTATATATATATATATATATATATATATATATATATATATATATATATATAGAGAGAGAGAGAGAGAGAGAGAGAGAGAGAGAGAGAGAGAGTTGGTCTTAGTCTTTACCGTGACCTGAAACCAGATTTTTTACTTTTGTAGGCGCGTAGTTGTAATTTATCAATAATTTATTATATATATATATATATATATATATATATATATATATATATATATATATATATATATATATATATATATATATATATATATATATATATATATATATATATATATATATATATATATACTGAAAAATACCAATGTAATCGAATGTAAATTAATTACCTTGTCATCATCACCATCGCCGTCATCATCACCTTTCAACTCCTTAAGGTGCAAATGCTTGACGTCATGTCTTCTTGTTCTGTGCCATCAGCTTAAGTTCTTTCCATATCTGCTTCATCCCCTTCATTCTGTCTCCAGTTCTCTTCTCCGTGTCTTCCACTGCCTCTCTGGGAATTCAGAGCAAGGACTGTAAACGTTTTCAGCAGGTTTGCCCAGTGTGTGTCCTATCCATCTCTAGCATCTTCTTCTTCTGGCACATGTCTGGTCCGTGTCATCAGTTCCACACTAGTGATCTTGTCATACCACTACAATCCTTCTATTTTAGGCAAGCACCCATTTATGAGAGGGTCCGTGGGTAGAGCGCAGGCTTCTCGCGGCAAAGGTAGCGGGTTGGAAACACGGTGGCGTCACGATACAGTCTACACAACTGGAAATGAATGCCTGACTCTGCTCTTGGGTCAGGAAAGGCAAACGCAGCGAGGAGGAGAACTGGTTACACCACCTCTTGAAGCTTGATCTAGTATTATGAAGTATCTAACACTTCATTCCCCTACGGCAGTAACTACTATGAGTCTAACCTTTTTTAACGAATCTCTTATTTCACCTTAAGCACTTATTGAGTCTTCAAATCTTGTCAGTGGTGCAAAGGACGGGTCAAGGGTGGCACCATTGTTGTGTTGTGCTTATGGCATCAGATGGCCTTAATCCGGCTGTGTTCTCCATTCTCAGAGGCATACAATCGGAATGACTTGACATGTGAATTGATTCTAATTTTCGTGTTAGGCTATACTTCTTTTGATTTCCATACATTTCTTTGATCTCATCACACTGTTGTCGCGAAGATGATAATCTGCTACAGCTATATTTTAATCTAATGTTAAAAGTAAAATTTATTTAGTCTCCATATTGTTTTTAAGGTGTGTATTACCTTATTTAAATATATATATATATATATATATATATATCATTAAGAACAATTTAAACCAGTTAAAAGTGACAACAACTATCCGATATTTCATTTGGGATTATAATGTTAAATTAAGTCGTCCACGTGAGAGTTCTAATCTATTTCGGATACAAGTTATAAATTGCGGATAAAAGTTAACTATTACGGATACAAGTTAACAAATGCGGATACAAGTAAACTACTGGGAATAAAAATTAACTATAGCAGAAGAAAGTAAGAACATAATATTTGTAAGAAGCGAGTGTGACTCTTAAATTTGTGTGTTATAACATTTGCCCCCCCGTTTCGTAACACAACGTCACAAAATTTTGACCCCCCTCACTACGCGACGACATATGTGAACGACCCTAGGACGTCTTTACGTCACAGTCCTGAGAGACCCCTGGAAGCTGTGCAGGGCAAAACTGTTGCAGATTTGTTCTAAATGTTACACATCGTATCTTCTTCGGTGTCCATCAGTCTTGATCAGAATAAATGACTGCTAACAAAGCTCAGTCCAGACTTGAAATTTCTGTCCTTTTAGCGCTGTCTCGACCAAACTCGAATAACATCAGGGAGCTAATCACATTTCTTTTATTTCATTACTTCATGATTAAGAGACACGAATAGAAGGATGTGTGGACACATTGAGACGGTGGGGATACGTCAACATATTATTTTCGCTTTTTATATGGGGGAAAAAGAGAATATTTAACAAATGAAAAAAGGATTGCAATATTAACTGTTCAAGCTCTTTACAATGTACTTTTCCTGAGCGACAAACAACGACATATATTGGCAATAGCATTGGAAGTTTTCACTGCATGCGATGGCTTGATAGACAAGGAAGTTTACTTTCACCCTAGCTATCTCTGTATACGCAATGTAAGAAATCCTGCTCCCATAAAAATAAGGAACGAAGAGCTAGAAAATACAAACACATTTACATTCATTTGAAGCATAGTACCATCAGATGGCGGAACAAGCAAAGACATCAGTAGCCGAATGAATAAATCTAGAAAAGCCTTCGCCAATCTAAACAACATCAGGAAATTCTCCCAGTACAGTACAAACATTAAATTAAAAACATACGACAGCTGCGTAATTTCTGTACCACTGTACGGTGCAGAATACTGGAGAAACAGAAAGGAAAATGTTCAAACTGCCTTCTATCCACACAACCTGCCTATTGGAAAGTCTTCGAATTTTCTGGCTGAGCACCATCACCAACCAAGAATTGCTAACTTGGAGCCACCAAGAAGACTTGCGCACCATCAAAGCGGGTAGACGTTGTAATTGGGTTGGCCACATCCTCAGAAGAGACCCTAACACTATCATCAGAACTGCCATGCTATGGACTCCAGAAGGAAAGTTAAAGCAATGACGGTCAAAAGCCACCTGACGGAGAACTGTGGAGGCAGAGAAGCTAAACATGAACCAGAGCTTGGACACCACACGAAGGATGGCTACCGACCGAGCAAAGTGGAGACAATTTGTTGCTACCCTACAAGACGCCACCAGGAGTGATGGTCACTGATTGCTTTGTCAGTCAGTGGCGAAAGACCAAAGATGTAGAAATAGACGAATCGAACATCAGCACATGAAGTTTGTTTGTTTGTTATTTTTTTGGGGACCATCAGTAGATGAAAATAATACAAATTTGTTTGTTAGTTTATTTTATTTTATTTTTTTATTTTTAGGGGAGGAGGGGGGTGGGGGAGAGAACATCAGTCGATGAAAATAATTCAAATTGTTTGTTATTTATTGGGGACCATCAGTATATGAAAATAATACACATTTGTTTCTTAGTTTTTTTTTAGGAACATCAGTAGATGAAAATAATAAAAATTGGTTTGTTAGATTTTTTGGGAACATCAGTCGATGAAAATAATACAAATTGTTTGTTAGATTTTTTGGGAACATCAGTCGATGAATACAATACAAATTGTTTGTTATTTTTTGGGGGACTATCAGTAGATGAAAATAATACAAATTTGTTTGTTAGTTTTTTTTGTTTTTTTTTTGGGGGGGGGGGGGGGGGTGGGGAGAGAAACATTAATAGATGAAAATAATTCAAATTGTTTGTTATTTTTTGGGGACCATCAGTAGATGAAAATAATACAAATTTGTTTGTTAGTTTATTTTTTTTTTTTTTTTTTTGAGGGGGGGGGGGGGGGGGGGGGGAGAACATCAGTGGATGAAAATAATTCAAATTGTTTGTTATTTATTGGGGACCATCAGTATATGAAAATAATACACATTTGTTTCTTAGTTTTTTTTTTGGAACATCAGTAGATGAAAATAATAAAAATTGGTTTGTTAGATTTTTTGGGAACATCAGTCGATGAATACAATACAAATTGTTTGTTATTTTTGGGGGACTATCAGTAGATGAAAATAATACAAATTTGTTTGTTAGTTTTTTTTTTTTGGGGGGGGGGGGGGGGGGGGGGGAAACATTAATAGATGAAAATAATACAAATTGTTTGTTATTTTTTGGGGACCATCAGTAGATGAAAATAATACAAATCGTTTGTTAGATTTTTTGGGAACATCAGTCGATGAAAATAATACAAATTGTTTGTTAGATTTTTTGGGAACATCAGTCGGTGAAAATAATACAAAATGTTTGTTAGATTTTTTGGGAACATCAATAGATGAAAATAATACAAATTGTTTGTTAGATTTTTTGGGAACATCAGTCGATGAAAATAATACAAACAATATACGATATATTGATGATACGAGTGTCCCGTATAGTTCCCTGCTGTCCCTGAAGAGATTAAGAAAGAATGGGACTACTGCACCCTCGTGCATGTCATTCAGTGCGACTAGTATGATGTTGTGCGTGGAGCTGGAAACGTCCTCCTGTAAATCAAATTTCAAAAGAAACGTGCTCCAAGAGCACGTGAATAATATTTGATGCAGTCTTCCTGTAAGGCGATCAACTACAGTAGTGGCACCATGCTCCGTTAGGTGCACATAGGAAATTTGTGACTGATGATGGTGGTGATGGTGATGATATTGATGATGGTGATGATGATATTGATGATGGTGATGATGGTGATGATATTGATAATGGTGAGTATGGTGATTATGGTGATGATGATAATTATGGTGATAATGGTGATTATGGTGATGATGATGATGGTGATGATGGCGATTACGGTGATAATGGTGATGATTTCGATGATATAGATGGTGATGATTATAGTAATGATGGTGATAATGGATTATGATGGTGATATTGGATTGTGATGGTGATGATGGTGATAATGAATTATGATGGTGATGATTGTGATAATGACTTATGATGATGATGATAGTGATAATGGTAATGATGGTGATGATGGTGATAATGTATTATGATGATGAAAGTGATGATGATGATGATGGTGATTTTGAATTATGATGATGATAGTAATGATGGTGATAATAAAGGAATTATGATGATGATAGTGATGGTGGTGATAATGAATGAATTATGATGATGATAGTGATGATGATGAAGATGGTGATGATGTTGATAATGAATTATGATGATAATAGTGATGATGGTGATGAGGTGATTATGGTGATATTGAATTATGATAATGGTAGTGATGATGGTGGTAATGAATTATGATGATGCTAGAGATGAGGGTGATAAGGAATTATGATGATGCTAGTGATCATGGTGATAATGAATTATGATGATGATAGTGATGATGGTAACAATGAATTATGATGATGATAGCGATGATGGTGATAATGAATTGTGATGATGGTGATGATGGTGATAATGAATTGTGATGATAGTGATGATGGTGATAATGAATTATGATGATGATAGTGAGGATGGTGCTGATGGTGATGGTGAATTATGATGATGATAGTGATGATGGTGATGATGGTGTTGATGGTGATGATGGTGATAATTAATTATGACGATTATAGTGATGATGGTGATGATGATGATAGTAATAATGAATTATGATGATGATAGTGATGATAGTGATTATGGTGATAATGAATTATAATGATGAGTGACGATGGTGACGATGGTGATGGTGGTGATGGTGGTGATGATGGTAGTGATGATGGTGGTATTATGGTGATGATGGTGGTGATGGTGATGATGGGGGTGATGGTGGTGATGGTGATAGGGGTGACGATGATGATGATGATGGTGATGGTCTTGATGGTGATGATGGTGATGCTGGTGATGGTGATGCTGGTGATGATGGCGATGATGGTGATGATGATGATGAAGTCTTCATAGCGCACACAAGAGAAATAAATAAAAATCAGCTTTAAAAACGGTTGCTACGATAGTAATAGTAAAAACCAAAGAAGGGGTCCGATACTTTCCCCGGACAATCAAAGGGGTCCACAGCCTTCACATGACAACTAAAGGTTTCCATGACACAAAAACAGGTTAAGAAACCTTGGGCTGGAACAAAAGCAAGGCAAAAGTACAAGATGGCTGGACATCAAAGACGAAAAAGCTGGAAAGAAAAGACAATGTCGACTGAAGAGTGCCCACGAAGAATAGAGAAGAACTGTAACAAATCGCGTTGGCGACAGAGAACATTAAGTCAATGCAAGGTTAAATAAAGACAGAGAGAAGAAAATATCTTAGCCTACTTTCTGATAACTCTTGTTCATCGGAAGTCATTCTTTCTAACGTCCGCTCTTCTTTTCCGGTAATGCAGGCACTTTTGGTAAAGGCAGTTGCTGGGCACTTCCGAGCTATGGCAAGTGAGGCTTATTGATTGAGACATGTTTCAGCGCAGAGAAAATATTTTCTTAATCAACACTCTAGTGACCAAGGTGTATATTTCTTCATCATTATTACCTTTTATGCTTTCTCAATAGACCAGCTCCACAAAACCCCCCGGACATCCAGCCAGCAGAAGAAGAGCTACAAATTAATGGTGAAAGACCAACGAAGGAAGAAATAAAGAAAGCCATAAAGCTTCTAAGAAATGTAAAAGCGTCTGGACCTGACGGCATTCCAGCAGAGGCCATCAAAGCAGATATCGACACGGCCACAGAGATGTTATATAAATTACTTGGTAAAGTCTGGGAAAAGGAAGAGATACCAGAAGAATGGAAGGAAGGATATCTGGTTAAGTTGCCTAAGAAGGGAAATTTACAAGAGTGCACAAATTATAGAGGAATAATGTTACTATCAGTGCCAGGAAAAGTATTAAACAGGATTATCCTTGAGAGATTAAAAGAGTCCACAGACAAGAAACTGAGAGATGAACAAGCAGGTTTTCGACAAAACAGATCATGTACAGACCAGATAGCCACTTTGAGAATAGTTGAACAAAGTCTGGAATGGAATTCACCGCTATAC
The DNA here is from genome assembly GCA_024509875.1 of Oreohelix idahoensis. Lineage (NCBI taxonomy): Eukaryota > Metazoa > Mollusca > Gastropoda > Stylommatophora > Oreohelicidae > Oreohelix > Oreohelix idahoensis. The sequence continues at coordinate 50,901 of JAMPIV010009987.1, read as the reverse complement.
ATCGGATTTGTGTACTACGAAAAGGCATTTGACAGTGTAGACAGAGAATCACTTTGGAAATTGATGAGGCATTATGGAGTTTCCCTGAAGATCATTAATTTAATAAAGAAAACATATGAAGACATGACATGCAGAGTTCTTCATGAAGGACAGCTTACAGAACCGTTTTGGATAAGAACAGGAGTGCGACAGGGATGCCTCTTGTCTCCATTTCTTTTCTTACAAGCAATAGACTGGGTTATGAGAACATCGACAACACACAACAGAAATGGAATCCAGTGGACTCTGACTAAGCAGTTGGATGATCTGGATTTTGCAGATGACTTGGCTCTTCTGTCCCATAACCGTAATCAAATGCAGGGCAAATTGGAAACACTTGATGAGAGGTCACAGCAATTGGGTCTGAAAATACACAGGGAAAAGACAAAAATAATGTGAATAAATGCAGGTAATGATAAAAGGGTTGAACTTGAAGAAGCACCAATAAAAGATGTAGAATCGTACACATATCTTGGCAGCAATATAGACAAAGTTGGAGGGACAGATAGTGATTTCAAAATAAGAAAACTAAAAAACAAGAGGAGCTTTCGTTGCACTGGGAAATATATGGAGATCAAGAGAAATCAGATCCAACACGAAAAATAAGAATCTTCAACTCAAATGTGAAGTCAGTCCAAATGTTTGGCTCTGAGACATGGAGAACAACAAAGACAACAACCAAAAAGCTACAGACTTTCATAAATAGGTGCTCGCGTAGAATAGAAGGATTAAAATGGTATTGTAGTAAAATCTGCGAGAATAATCGCTCATTTTAGTAAGATTTTAGTCATAAAATGATAATAAATAAACCCGCCCTATTGTGTCTGACGGTGATACTCTCACACGCCAGCATAGCGCTGAATTTTGTGCCATGGAATAGCTTAGAACCGACCCCGCCGTTTAAACCTACTCGCTTTCCTTGTGACGTACATTTTTAACATTTTGACCGATCTGATAGAGACTGAGGCAAGACTTACAATTAACGATTTTGCGGAAGTGTGCCGCCAAACTACTGTCTGAATTAACGTAATATTTTGACTTTAACGCTGGTATCAGTAGTAATCCTTACAAATTTGGTAGTGTAACACGGGATAATCCAAATAATTAACGCAAATTCTTACCCCGCCACGCAAAACCCCGCTTCGCTTGACACGTTGTGCCTTGCATATATACACGCGGTGGCAAAGCCAACAGAGGCAAACACGCAGACAAATTTTATTTCCTCCTCGCGATAGTATTTCTGACGTCACTAAAACAAGTAGTTATTTGAAAATACATGCTAGCGAGAGATGAGAGAGAGGGGAAGATGGCCGTCTTGTGTAAAAAATTTATTTGACTATTGACCGTGACAAAATTGAAAATCTAAACCATAATGAAACTGACCATAAAAATCATATGATAGTATAGCGTAGAGTCCACTGAGCAAGAATATGTTTTAAATAATATGATAGTCCAAATATTAGCCAAGTTATTGAGAAAATACTAAATGTCTACGGACGCGTGACCAGACAGACTATTGTTCCTGCTTGTTTTTCCATAACGTTAGTGGGGACGGCAGCTTAGAAAAGAGGCATTGAGGTACATTCAAATTCGCTTGGGTAAAAAGAGTATAGGAGGGAAAGGGGAGCGGTAGGAAAATTGTTACCCAAAACTAACATCTTTTTGTGTTGGCATAACTAAAGCAGACTGGCCAATCGACTACCAGACGCAGAGTTTGTTTGGAATTATTTTTGTTTTTCAAAAACTACATTTGAATTCTGGTAGTCGCAAGCTTTCGATTGGCCAGTGCTAATAAATATTAGCAAAAGGCTTTCACTATTCATTGCCAGTTGAACAAAACTTTTCATTCAAATACGCTGAGATCAGCTGTGTTAATTGTAAAATTAAATAAAGAAGTATTCACAGTCTGGACAGTGCAGAAGAAACTGAGGCCACTTCTTTGCAAGTCAGCGTCATTTGTTTATATTTCTTGAAATTTGTGGTAAGAATGCTTTATGAATTCATATGTTTAATCCAACTACAAAGTTAGATACTGCTATTGGGAAAAGTGAAGGACGTGCCGGGAGCAGACATTGTTGAGTCCTCACATTGAACTGTATCTAACTGATGTATGTTATCATGATTGTGTTTTCATATTAATGCATTAGAATATTAGTAAGCCTCTGTGTTCCATGAACACTGTTTAACATGCCTGAAGCATTTATATTTAAAAAGGAAAAGAAGAGAAAATCATACAAAAGGAAATGTGGTTACTCCACATTATTTTATTGAGGAAAACTATGTAAACGTACAGTGGCGTATCTGCCATAGGGACCTGAGGTGTGGTCACAGCAAGGTGGGAGTCATGTAAAATTAGGGGCGAGTGCACCTGGAATGCACGCGAGGCTGACCCCATATCACCGTAGGAAAATAATAAATATAATAAGTGATCAGATATAAAAGGCCAGGGTGTCCTTTTGTTGCAGAGGTTTTATTTCCTGTTGCCAGCCGGTAACAGGAAACCTGCTGAGAGAGAATAAAGCCATCAAGTCTCCGACCATTCGTTTATGCTGTCAAAAGATAACGGGAGTAGCTTGGGCATTTTGAGAGATCGAGATTTTCTGCAACTTCATACCTTATTATCATTCTACAAGGAATCCCAGGCGATGTGTTAAGCATCTGGGTATATCTGACACTTTCGTTTGAATAAACATTGGTATTTCAAATCATACTCAGGAAGTTTATGGGGTGTGATGAAACTACAGCCCCTCATACACAGTGACTCTCCCTCTTAGATGAATAAAGTGTAAGCTGTGAACATTCCAATAAGGAAAGACATATATTGACTTTATAGTTATTGGGCAAATTGTCCACACATTTTTAGTTGATCTTTTCTGTAAACTATCTTGTCCTCATTTTCAAAGACCTGTCGAAAAGATATGGCTGGACAGGCACATTAAATTGTACAGAAAAAAATATTCATTTTAAAGAAAAACTTAACCACTGGTTTTATTCACTTCCTCATAGAAAATTAAAGTGTTTTGTGTTGTGTACCATCATTTCATTTCTCCCCTAGACACTAGGTACATCATACACCAGACACTAGAGCCAAAATAGTGACCGTGTGAGATCTAGGGAGGTAGCGTTAGGTTCCCTGCACATAATTCATCATCATCATTTATAGAGTCAGGGGCCTACATGTGCTTGACCTCACACGGTTAATACACACACGGATTTCATTCTTTTAGGATACCATCATAACCTCCCCAGCAAATCAAACTTTGCTACAGGTATGACAAGGTTACCAACGTGGAACTGATGACAAGAACTAGACAAGTGCCAGTGGAACAAGAGATGAGAAGACGATGATGGCGATGGATAGGACACACACTGAGGAAACCTGTTGATAGCATTACAAGTCAGTCCTTGTTCTGGAACCCCCAGGGCAAGAGAGGCAGAGGTAGACCAAGAATCACATGGAGAAGAGAGCTGGAAACAGAGGTGAAAATGATAAGGAGAACATGGAAAGAACTTGAGATGATGGCACGTGACAGGAGGACTTGGCATGTGTTTGTTGAAGGCCTATGCTCCTTTGGGAGTGGAGGGTTATGAATGAATGATGCTTTCTGTAGAGCAACAATTGCACTTCAACCTTTTATTGTACAGTGCTATCTGTTAAGTGTCTTTCTGTGTCTTCTTTATATCTTTATGTTTATCTCCAGCTCTCTTGAGTGTTTGATTGGCTAAGTTTTCCTCTCGCGGCACAGTTACCCAGCTTTACATGACTCTGATCTTGAGTTAGGGAAGACAAAAGCATCAAAGAAGGTAACTGGTCACCCCGCATCATTAAGAAAGCTAGGCCTAGAATAGTGAAGTCTCTAACACGTCACTCCTCTATGGCAATATCTATTAAGGAAGTACTTTTACCTTTTACCAATTTTCTTCTCCTTGTGTTATTTTTGAAACTTGGATCTCTTTTTTTTCTTACCCTGGTGGTTAAAGAGCTGTGACAGCCATGTAATGCTATCAGTTGGGTTTTTTTTTCAGTGTGTGTCCTTTCCTATACTAGTGTCCCTTCCTCGCGTTTTATTCTTAAATAAAGATCTCATTCGTTCGTTCTATCGTTCGTTCGTTCGTTCTATCGTTCGTTCGTTCGTTCTATCGTTCGTTCGTTCTATCGTTCGTTCGTTCGTTCGTTCTATCGTTCGTTCGTTCGTTCGTTCTATCGTTCGTTCGTTCCATCGTTCGTTCTATCGTTCGTTCGTTCGTTCCTCTAGTATTTCTTTCTATCAGTTTCACATGAGGGATCTTAACCATTTCATACCATTGCAATCCTTCTATTCAGCGCAAGCATCCAATTATGAAAGTCTGCATCTTTACGCCTTTGTCCGCGGACAAACAAAAAAATCACAAACGAAGACTTGCAACAACATAACACTAACCTAATTAAAATGCTAACAAACAACAATAAAATCTATGGAGATAAAGAAATCTGGAAGAAAAAAAAAGAAATATTAAAATCACAACAGTAGCTGACAAACTTAATGGAGCAACGGCGAGGGAAGAAACAATCAAACATCATAAATAAAATTGTTCAAGAAGAACAGCGATGGGCTTGAATTGTTATTGTTGATCACAATCGGCGTCATTGCACTCCGGGCAAACCCACAAGTGTTCAGTCTCCCTCGGCTAATGTCGAAGGGTATGAATGCTAATTGCTCCTGTTGCGCGTTGGTTGTATACACGCCGGATGCATCCTCTCATTCGTCCATCCTTGCTAGTCTTACGTTTGATGCCAAATTCCAGCAGTCTTAGCCTTGATGATTCATCGATTGCGTGTCATTCTGTAATAGGTGATCATTAATAGCCTTCAGTATGTCTCCCTTATCCAAATCCAATGCACATTCTATGGGTGCCCTTGAAGCTAGTCTGTCAGCTCTTTCATTGCCGTGTACCTGTGCTTGACCAGAACAGTAGACCTACACCAGTTCCTGAAGATTCGAGGCTTCTATGCAGGTTTTCCATTCATGCCGGAGCCATCCACTTTGGACCTTCCGAAGAATGGATTGTGAGTCCGATACTGCAGCTGCCTTTTCATGCCGGAGGTTGTTATCGTGTACGCCCCACTATGTTCAGCGATGATTCTGCCCTTCACTCTAGCAGAGAAGCCCCATCCTGATTTCTCACAACGGATTACAGACCCATCAGTGTACACAATGGCATCATCATCCCCAGCATGATCATTTATCAGCTGATCAATCTCTGCCCTCCCATTAGTTCAAGTTCTGCACTGCCTGCCAAAGCTAATGATGCTGGTAGTTCGTCCAGTTCTCACCTGACTCGCAAGCTATATATGTGAAGAACGAGCTCCCTCATAAGTGATTGGGTGGGCTTGAATGATTGTACCTTATATTTCGTAAAACTGAATCAACACCCTTTTATCTCCCCAAGGAGCATAGGCCTCCAACAAACACAGGCCAACTCCTACTGTCGCGCGCAATCAGCTGTCCATGTCTACCTCATCATGTTCCTTTCTCTCCAGTTCTCTTTTCCATTTTCCTTTCTCTCCAGTTCTCTTTTCCATGTGTTTTTTGGTCTACCTATGCCTTTTTTAATCCTGGGGATTCCAGAACAAGGACTGCCTTGTAATGCTATCAACAGGTTTCCTTATGTGTGTCCTATCCATCGCCAGCGCCTTCTGCTCATCCCTTGTTTAACTGGCACTTGTCTGGCTCTTGTCGTTAGTTACACATTCATAATCTTGTGGCTCCATTTCGACCCATATGTTATTAAGTGGTCGAGGGAAAAGAATTCATGCCCATTGTTTAGGTAAATCACTCATATCATAACTGATTGAATCTTGAGTTATTGTAAACATCCGTAGTGTAATCTCCAGCGATTATTCTGAACGTGCACATGTGTACATTACCTGAAGCAGATCATGTAAATATATACAGACAGCCCCATATAGTTTTTCAGGATTCTCTGAGGAGACACAGAAAGAATAGAGCTGTAGCCTCCTCAAGCCGTAAGAGGCAATTAAATGAGGTTGTTCATGGAGCTAGCAACATCATCATGTAATACCGAATTGCTAATAAACCACGGCTGCAAATGTACGTGAAGGCTTCCTGAAAGCAGGTCAGATGCCGTTGTGGCTTTATGCTCTTTAGGGAGCGGAGAGGGAAAAGATGATACCTACAGGCAAGATATACAAATACATATATAGATACACTAATACCTACAGGCAAGATATACAAATACATATATAGATACACTAATACCTACAGGCAAGATATACAAACACATATATAGATACACTAATACATACAGGCAAGATATACAAACACATATATAGAAACACTAATACATACAGGCAAGATATACAAACACATATATAGATACACTAATACATACAGGCAAGATATACAAACACATATATAGAAACACTAATAGAAACACATACTTGTGAAAACATATATATTTATGTGTATGCACACATACGCGCTTTTGATACATTATCATCGTCATTGTACATTTTTGTTCCTTATGGAGCGTGGTGTCACGGTCGCACCCATCCCCTTTGCAGGAAAACAAACATTCACAAGCTCATGTGGTGATGGTTTCTGTAGCAATTTGTTTTACAGGATAAGGTTGCCAGCCTTATGCACAACCTCATACTAGTCGCCTCGTACGACATGCCTGAGGTAGCGGTAGCCCTATTCTGTCTTTGTCTCATCGGAGCCCCCCCCCCCCCCCCCCCCGGGGGCTACAAACTGATTGACAAGTCGCGTGCTATTTTCAGAAAGTTATTTGTCAGACCTGTCCAACTAATTGATATGAAAGAAACGTCAAGATAAAGGGAATTAACTACCATATTATTACATAAAACGCTACGTCACGTTGTCAAAATAGTGCCCCTTTATATATATATATATATATATATATATATATATATATATATATATATATATATATATATATATATATATATAGAGAGAGAGAGAGAGAGAGAGAGAGAGAGAGAGAGAGAGAGAGAGAGAGAGAGAGAGAGAGAGAGAGAGAGAGAGAGAGAGAGAGAGAGAGAGAGAGAGAGAGAGAGAGAGAGAGAGAGAGAGAGAGGCACTATGTCAAAACAGCTCCGCGTGAGATCTGGTCTTTGCCAACGGACGGTTTCATAGCAGGCGGTAATTTTCACTGTCTTCCTTAACGACAGTTTACTGGACATTCTAGATTTATATTTTATTTTATTTTGTTTGTGGAAAATAAAAGTAAATGACACTTTTTAAAACATCTTATTAGTCAAAAGGCAATTATTGTTTATACATTTGTTTTATGTACAGACTGATCGAGAAGTCTCTCCGCAGTGGGTTCAGTGCTTTAATAATATGAATGCAATATGTTATGATACAGTAAACAGTATTATTTTAACTGACTTTAATTAGATTTACCTTACAGCAAGTCCCCCCGCAGTGGTTGTGCGGTCGTAGTTCTGCTCATCCGCTCACGCGCATCATAATACATGCGCAGTATTTCTCACGGGTGGAGGACATTAGCACTGTAGTGCCTTGTGTGTCACACTGCTAACCAAGTAAACAAAAAAACAAAAACAAAAAAAGGTAAAGAATCCCGTTACACGCCCATTGAGGCATATTGGGAATATGGTGTTAGGCCTATATTTTCTCGATCATCGGCACATTAGAGGTGATGTCGTCAGTATTATGCCGGCCGCTTTAACCTTCCCAAAAGTTGCTCTCGTACCCAATTCGTGAGGCTGGGTCGACCCCGAAGCCGTTTGCGGTCTAAAAAATTCCACCTCAACTGTAGGGATCGAACCATGAACCACCGAGCTAGGAAGCCAGTGCACTAATCACTGCGCTACCGCGGCTCTCAATGGACTCAAGTGGGGATTTACAAATTTGAAAAAAACAAATAGGTCAGTCAGTCGGTACACTTGGAGCTTTTATACATACTTTTCTTCTTCTTGAATCCTTAGTCCCTGACTGACAAAGCAGTCAGTGGCAATCACGCTTAGTGGCGTCTTGTATAGAGCCCCTTGATGTATAGAGAGTTACGCGAACTAATATTTGGGCGCCATTTTCGGTTGTACCCGTATTGCAGGAAAATGGACCCAATCGCGAGTTTCAGACCAAATTGCATTTTCGTTTAGGTTAACTAATAATTTGAAATAAAATTAGATGCAAATACAGTAGCACATATTTGTACTATTCTTTGTATTTCAACTAACAAAACAAAAAGAAGAAAACTAGTTTACTTACCGGTTTGTTGAATAGAATCAGTAGCGTGAATTTTTAACACACACTCCGTTAAATTTTATATTCCGTTAGAATTCCACTATTTGGCAACAAATATTCCGTTAGAATTGCAATACTTAGCAAAACATACTCCCTTCGAATTGAACTATTTACCTAGTTTGAAATGTGGAAACTGGTGAATGACTGTTGTAGACACTGACAGTTTTTCTAGATCCAGATGATCACATCAGTTTTTGTTTTCATTAAAAATGCGACAATGTACAGATAGTTTTAACAAAATCTAATTACATATTTTGGACCAGAGATTTTATTATAATTTTATTATATAATTATATTATATAATTTTTTATTATTATATATATATACTACTCATCAAAAGTCAAGGGCCACCCTATTATTTTCTATACACTTTTATATAAGCGCATAGAATGATTAAATGAAGGAAGTTTTTAGTAAAAATGGGTGCAATATCTTCCTCTGACAGTCCTCTATGCACGTTAAGCATAAAAACAACTCACCGACAACCATGGTGATCACGTGCAATTTGGTTTGCTGACCATAAATTCACATTTTTAATCTGTTTTTTTTTTCAAACTTCCGTACAACCAAACAGGTGAAGTAATCGTGCTGATTGACATTCCACGTGCAATGGCGACTTTTCGTGAACAGAGTTCACTCTTAATTTGTTTTACAATCAGCAGACTTAGGGTAGTTTCATCACTTGCAAAAACCATGCCACCGAGAAGAAGTCTTGACACCTTACAAAGAATGAGGGCTATAGTGTGGGTTGAAAGGGGTTTATCTGTCCGTGAGGTTGCTAGACGGCTTGCAGTGTCACACTCTACTATCCAAAGAATTTTGGCGAGATTTCAGGCCACAGGAAGTGTGGAGGATCGCCACCGGCCAGGTCGCCCTAGATGCATCAATAGACATGATGACCGGTACCTCTTGTTGTCAGACCTGCGCCATCGAACAGTGACTTGTTCCACTCTAAGATGTCAGCTGAGACAAACTGTAAACGTTAATGTCAGTCAAAGCACCATTCGCAGACGTTTACATGAATTTGGACTGGCTGCTCGACGTCCTGCAGTCAGAATCCCTCTTACTCCTGCTCATCGCAGAGCCCGTGTTGCTTGGTGTCGCGAGCACATCTGATGGACAAGGCAACAATGGGATCAAGTTCTCTTCACTGATGAATCTCGCTTCACCGTGTCATTCAGTGATGGCAGGATTCGAGTTTGGAGACGACCAGGAGAGCGATTTACTGATGACACAATTCGAGAGGTGGATCGTTATGGTAGGGGTTCTGTCATTGTCTGGGGAGGCTTCTACGGACACGGCAGGACCCCACTCTACATCATCCAAGGCAACTTGACCGGCCCAAGATACCAGAACGAAATCTTTAGACCAATTGTTCAGCCTGCTGTGGAGGCAATAGGTGGTAATGCCATCCTCCAAGATGATAACGCTCGACCCCATCGAGCTCGTGTGGTGAATGAGTTTATTCGGCAACATGGGATCATCAGGATGGCGTGGCAAGCTCATTCACCTGACCTTTCTCCGATTGAGCACCTCTGGGGTGTCCTTGGTCGAAGATTGTCAACAAATCATCCCCTGCCAATGGATGTTGCACAGCTGACTGCATTTCTGCTTCAGGAATGGAAAGCTGTTCCTCATGGTACTCTTCGGATCCTTGTGAACTCGATGCGTCTACGGTGTCTTGAATGCCTTGCTGCAAACGGTGGTCATACCCGATTTTGAAATGTCTATTCGTCCAATATCTATTGTGTAACTTTTGAAAAGGTGGGCGACACACTTCACAGCTTCATTGCATTTGAATGTGTGTATCCATTTCTTTACGTGACATGTCAATTTGGTATTCAATAAATGCCGTTTTGACTGATACCAATTACGTTTATATCAGATTTGTTTTATGGTTTCAACCAAGGTTTTTCTAAGTGGCCCTTGACTTTTGACGAGTAGTATACACACACACACACACACACACACACACACACACACACACACACACACATATATACATATATATATACATATATACATACATATATACATATATACATACATACACATATACATATACACATATACATATACACATATACATATACACATACACATATACATATACACATATACATATACACATATACACATACACATATACACATACACATATACACATACACATATACACATACACATATACACATACACATATACACATACACATATACACATACACATATACACATACACATATACACATACACATATACACATACACATATACACATATACATATACACACACATATACACACACATATACACACACATATACATATATATATATACATATATATACATATATATACATATACATATACAGATGTATATATATATATGTATATATATATATGTATATATATATGTATATATATATATGTATATATATATATGTATATATATATATAATAATAATTTATATATTATACAATTTTTATTATGGAGTTGCAATCAACGTGACTCGATGTAGATTCAGTCGTAGTTATAAAATTAGTGTGTGTATCAGACAAAATTGAAGGATCTTCTTCTATAATAGTAGTTAAAGAAGAATCAAAGTTAGGGTCGCGACATACTGAGGTATGTCGAACTGGGCTAAAAGAAGCACCAAAATTAGCATGATGAACAATAGTATCATCCATACTGCAAGATTTTCCCAAATTAGCAGAATGTATCACGTTAGCAGAATGTACTTGGTGATAAGACCCTGGCATAGTCCCTAAGGTGGAAGCAGTAAGGTTATGTTGCCGTTCCCAAGCAGCAATTTGTACCGGCGTACATATCTTTATACCATGTATCTGTCCGACAGTAAGGTCGGCGATAGGCGCTCTGAGCATATATAATATAATATATAATAAATTCTTTAAGCGCCAAACACGGCGCATAAGGCAGAAACCAGTGCTCTCCAGGTTGTTCGTTGTGACGCCACTCCTCTTAGCTCTTGCACATTATTTAGACCCAACGTTCTTCCTTCTCTTATTATTGTTCTTCTGAGTGTTTCTTTTGGTCTTCCTTTTTTCCGCTTACCCTCAGGAACCCAAGTGAGCGCCTGTAGTGGTATTCTGTTGTTTTGCATTCGTAGGACATGACCGATATATGACCATCGTCTTTTCCTTATATAGTCGGAGACATATTTCTGCCTAGAGTCTTCTCTTATTTGTCGATTAGTCTTGAATTCTTTCCAACTGATGTTCATGAGTTTTCTAAGACATTTGTTCTCGAATGTATTCAGCTTGTTCTCCAATGATTTTGTTATTTTCCAACTCTCACAGCCGTATGTTAACACTGAGATAACATTTGAATTAAACAGACGAAGCTTGGTATGTATATTCAATGATCGTAATTTCCAAATGTTAGATAATCTATTGAAGGCGCTAGCTGCCAAAGCAATTCTAGTATGGATTTCTCTTGTTGTGTCACCATCCTGAGTCATTTTACTGCCTAAATAATTGAAACTTTCAACTTTCTGTAGTTTTTCCCCGTTCAAGATGATATCAAAGGTCTCGTTAGAAAAGTTCATAGCTTTAGTTTTAGAGGCATTTATTTGGAGACCAATTTTAACCGAGAGATGACACAAATTATTTATTGCTTCTTGGGATTGTCTTGGTGTTGAACTTAAGAATGCTACATCATCTGCGAAATCCAGGTCCCCCAGGAATTTTCCATTTGTCCATTTTATACCCAATTGTTCATTGTGGGTATAGTTTCTCATAACCCAATCAATAGCTATTCCAAAAAGTAGTGGTGACATAATACAGCCTTGTTTCACCCCTGTTTCTACTGTAAACCATTCTGTATTCCCTTTATTTGTTCTAACACAACATCTTGCATTGTCATATAGCGCTTTGATTATATTCACATATTTTGTTGGAAAACCATAGATTGTAAGTATCTTCCACAATGATGGGCGGTGTAGACTATCAAAGGCTTTTTGAAAATCGACGAAGGTGATAATAAGTGGCGATTGCCTTTCCACTGATTCTTCTATAATTGTTCTTAGTGTGAATATTTGATCAATACATGATCGTTTCGGCCTGAAACCCGCTTGTTCTTCTCTGATCTTTTCGTCAGCATGCAATTTAAGTCTTTCTAACATCATGCAACATAATAATTTTCCAGGTACTGATAATAGAGATATACCACGCCAGTTATTACAGTCTGATAGATCACCTTTCTTCGGTAACTTTACAATAATACTGTCTTTCCATTGTTGTGGTGGTTGTTCTTCTCTCCATACTTCATTTATAATATCTAAAATTCTCAAGAGGTTGTTGTCATTAACTGCTTTAATCATTTCCCCTGAAATTTCGTCAACTCCAGCAGCTTTAAAATTTTTTAATCTTTTAACGGCTTGTTTGATCTCGTCCAGCGTGAATTCATCGCAAGTTATTGGCAAGGTGGTTGTGGATGTTTCATTATTAAAATCAGGTGTTACTGTTGGTGGTGGTCTGTTTAGCACCTCCATGAAGTGCTCAGCCCATCTCTTCATTTGTTCTTTTTCTGTTGGTATTGAATTCCCTAATTTACCTTTAACAGGTGTTTCCATAGCAGTAGGCTGGTGACATAGTTGTTTTGTAATTTGATAAAGGCACCTACTATTACCAGTTCTTGCAGCATTTTCAGCTTCTACGGCCAGTTCATTGATGAAATGTCTTTTATCTCTTCGAGTTTTTGTCTTCACTTCTTTATTTAACAAGTTATAAGTTAGTTTGCAAGATTCAACTGCATTATGTGTACTTGCTGCTAGTAGTTTAAGTTTTGCTGTTTTCCTTTCTTGTATTTTATCCCAAGTATCTTCTCTCATCCATTTTTTCTTTTTATGTACTAGGTATCCGGTGGTCGCTACAGCTGCTTCTGTCATTGCTGTTCTCAGTTGTTCCCATTTAGTATCGATTGTCTTGGTGGTGATATCGTTGTCAATTTTGCCTAAAGCATCGAAATAGTTGTTCATTTTGACATTATATTCCTTCTTTATATCATTTGATTGCAGTCTGTGTACATCTATTCTTCTATTTTTATTCGGTTGGTATAACTTCTTCAGTTTAATTCTCATTTTAGCTATGCAGAGGTTATGATCGCTTCCGATCTCTGCACCTCTGTATGCTCTGACGTCTTGAACTGATGAGCGAAATTTAGCGCTTATGCAGAAGTGATCTATCTGGTTCTTAGTTCTGCCATCAGGTGAATTCCATGTTATCTTGTGGATATTCTTATGTGGAAAGATGGTGTCTGCCACAACGAGGTTTGATATTTCACAAAGTTCTAGAAGTCTTTCGCCATTTTGATTCAAACAGCCTATGCCATGAGTACCGAGATATCTTTGTACTCCATCGTTGTTGTCACCTACTTTGGCGTTAAAATCACCCATGACTGCTATTATGTCATGCTTGGGTATTGTGTTGATGGTACTTAGAAGTGCTTCATAGAAGTCATCTTTTGTGGTATCAAGAGCGTCGTTAGTTGGTGCATAACATTGTACAATTGAGAGCTTGAAAAATCGTGTCTGAAATCTAGCTAATATTAGCCTCTCATTGATAGGTACCCAGCTGATAAGCGATGCTGCTGCTTTCTGTGTCATTAGGATGGCTACTCCCTCTGTGTGACGATTATCATTACTACCAGAGTATATAATTTGCATACATGCGTGTATATAACCAGTAAAAAATGGTGTGGCAATGTGCACTATGGCAGTCGGAAAGTCTCAACTGTCCCACCAAATGTCACACATTTCACCATATTACCTGTAGCGCAAGATGGATGGACTAGATACTGTCTAATCCCAACAGTCGTGCATCCAGAATCAAAGAGAACTGAGACTGGATTATTATTTACAAATCCTTTATGTAGGGTAAGAGACCCTCTTCCGTCGTGTGCAGACAAGGCAGGAAGAGTAGTCGGGAGAGGATGACCGCAACTCAAGGTAGTTATAGCTGTAGGTTGGAACAAGGTTGTGCACTCCGGGCACTGAGATGCTCTCTCGAAATCGAAAGCAGAGCAAGCAGTAGCATTAGAGACATTATTATCGTTGTTACCTTGATCATTAATAAACTGGGACTCTTGTTGAGCAGAGTTAGCATGGCGGTGCGATCTATTATTATTTGGAGATCTACCGTCATATCGCGATCTATCGCGACTATTATCTCTATTGGAACCATTGCTATTTCCTCTATTGAAACTATTGTTCTGATATGAACCCCAGTTAGCATTGTCGCGATTACTATTTCCCCTTTGATCAAAATATCTATTAGATGGATTTTGTTGTCTTCGAGAAAAATTATTGTAGGGTTGATAATCTCTATTGTAGTTACCCCATCCAAAATTTCCATAATTGTTGAAATCAAAATGTTGAGGACCATTAACTTGTCTCCAGTTCCTTGAAGAAGGAGAATTACTACGTGATGGACCCCCTTGGTACTGTCCAAAATCACGATTATCTCTCCTACCAAAATTGCGATCCGCACTTAGAGATCTACGGCGCAAATTAGGACCATATGGTATTGCTGAAGCCACGGGTAAACCTTCTCTGACCTCAGAGTGGCTAACAGTCACATTTGGGTGTGCAGTGACGTATTGGCGACAGTATTGCTCCATATCTTTCAAGTTTGTAGGTTTTAGCTCATGTAAAAAAGAAAGAAAAGAAGCGTTTACAGACGACATGACTTTGTCACGAAGCAATAAGTCCATGAGGGCTTCGTATGTATGTTCAGTTTTTGAAAGTTCCACCCAACGTGAAAACGTAAGGCGAATATTTGCTATAAAGTCTGAAAAATCGTTCCCTGTCTCTGGCAATAAAGACTTAAAGCGTAGGCGATAACCATCTTCATCCAGTTGGTATTTTTTTAACAAGACCGCTCTGACAACATCATAGTTATTCTTGTCAGGGCCCTCCAACATACTTATAGTGTTCATAGCTTCACCCTTGAGTATTTCCATAAGTCGTGCACAATATTCCGACTTGTCTATCTTATGAGATTCGCATGAAAGTTCAAATCTATTCAGATAGAATGAAATATCGTCACAGGCAGAGTTGAAAGCAGGCAATCTGATTTTATAAGAATTAGTATTTGCCTTATTAGAAGTTGTTTGATTGTTTGTCTCATTTTGTGTATTACCAATATTTACTATCTTTATTTTCTCCAGTTCCATAGATAACATCCTTTCCTCGTGTAGTCTTTGGTTTTCTTCAGCTTGCATCTGACGCTTTTTTTTCTCCATTTGCATTTGCATTTGCATTTTTTCTCTTCCACTTGCTGTTGAATTTTTCTATCTTCAGCCTCTAATTTCTTTTTTTCAGCCTCTAATTTCTGTTTTTCCATTTCCATTTGCTGTTGAATTTTTCTATCTTCAGCCTCTATTTTCTGTTTCTATTCTTCTGACTTCTGCGCCTTGACATATTCGGCAAGTGCGAGTTCTTTTACTTGCTCAGTCGTCATACCAAGGGATTTCCCTTGTGTAATGAAATAATCCACACCAGACATTCTGCTGTATTTTACAAGATATGTAAGTAATGTAAATATCCAGGAAACAATCACTCTATCCCAACTTCGTGGGTGACAAGTCCTTGCTTAAGACTTGTACAATTACCTTTTTAACTACTAATAATATTATTAATTACCTATATATATATATTGCATTATAATATTGACAGTGCATGACAAAATAGATAGTACAAACAAAAGTGACAAAGACAAGATATAAAGCACAAATGACCACGTTCGCAAAATCAACTAAATCTGAAAGGAAAACCAAAGAAAAAATATTGCAAAGAATGCAATGACACTGCGAAAAATAAGACAATACAAGCGATAATACAGTGTATAAACGAAAAATTGTATAGAAATCAAAGATAGTAAGGGGAGGAAGACACTCACAAACAAATTAATCAAAAACTAAGGTACAGATAAAAATATAATGACAACAACACTGAGACGTGTCGCCACACCTAAACAATTACTGTCGTGAGGGACAATTAACGATCTGAACCTCGGCAAGGTTTTTAGCCTTGAACCGGAATTACCGCTCAATTGAAACTCACAATCTCGACCCTATAGAACGCTCATGAAGGCCCTGTGTGAACTGGGATATTCCCTTCATAAGTCACCGCTCCAACCGCCCACATAAACATGAAACATATAATATAGAACACGTGAAAGAACAAATAGATTATGCTCTGAGGAAGGCTCAATGTTACACCGAACAGTGGTACAGTTTACAAACAAACCACTTATCTTCAAAAGGAAAAAATCCCAGCCTCCGCAGCAACAACTATGATGTAAATCAGGTATCACACAGTCTGAATAAATCCAGTGGTGATCGGTACTGGAACTCCAAAGTGATAGCGGCTTTCGAATTAAATTCCTGACATCGGGTGCTAAAATCTTAAGTTGCCGCACGAGAAGGAAGACTGGAACACCGCCACTTTTGACTTGAATAACTTATGCATAAAAGTCAGTACTGACAACACTGTAAATCCAGCTGAATTGACATCACAGTAAACTTCTAGACTGTTTATACCCCGAATCACTGGCGACCACTTCTGTTAAAGATTTATTTGAGTGGTGAATACTGGAGGGGTTATCAAGAAGATAAATGTTATTATTACTTTCGCTGATAAATGGCGATCAGCATAAGTCGGGCTTACGGATGGCAGACAGGTGTGTGACTATGCAAATATAACATACGCGAATGTGTATAGGTTCTTTAAGTGTGTCTATGATAAGTCACTCACACCACTGCAACGTAGAAGTCAGGAAATGTTGTAACACCTGGCAACGTTATACAGTTTATTGACGAGACGGTCACGTGGACATCATGGTAATAGCACACTGTCACATGTTACAGAACACGGCAAATCACAAAGCATCAAGTACAGAATATCCAAGGAAAAAGTGGATGCCGAACATAGTATCAGATATCCATTACATTGGTTGCATAAACCGCAGGACTCAGCACAGTAAACTTGTTACAATAAATATCCCTCAGGAACAAACTTTCCAACATCTTAAAACCATCAAAATGGAACAACATCATAATTCTTATAACATCAGCAACTCTCAGTGCTATTACATCCATGGGAACAATATTCATCAGAGGAAATATCAATCATCATAATCATAATGGCCGGTATAATCCATGGCCTGAACATATCTTTAAAATATCTTAAATTCCCCTTTTCACAAAGGAAATATATACTGGAACACACTAGAGAAATGGTAACACGGCCATTTCCAAGCTCTACCAACAAAGTACTGTCACGAAAAAATCAGCTGCTTAAAACAGCTCAGTAACAAATTCATTCAAGCGCAAACTCGCAGCTTGAGATCTGAGCAGAATTCATCCGCCTTTCCCCCCAAAACTAATTCATAGAACGTTCGACAGTTTCTTTATCCTATTTTTAAAAAGCGAACTAACAGCTAGTCAAAAGAGCTGTGTTCAAAAAGTGTGTGTACAAAAATCCGACCCGTACATACGAGTCTTAAACACTTAACTCCCCTTAATTAAAATATGACTTAACAAGGTACGCTAATCTTTCTCTCACAATAACAACTGATGTAAAATTAACCACACTTACGGCTCACAAGAATGCAATATAACCATTATTTAACACTACACAAATAATAATAATAATAATGTTAATAAGTACACACTTGTATACAGCGCAGTTCGACACTAGAATTCCTCTTATAAATGCACTTAGATACTTAACACATTTAACACAGTCTCACAGTTGAAAATAGCGATGAGATATACGTGAAATTACACTTAAATACACATAAATCGCCAGTCATCTTCTATCAAACTATAGATAGACAAACGCTACTAAGCAATAACTCTTAAAACTGAAACGTCTAATACTACTCCATCTAAAGTATTATAAAAATGTACTCATATGTAAGCATACCTCACTGTCGTTAGTTCTCTTAGCACAGACGCAACTATGCAAAAGCCCAAACCTCACTTGATTATCGTACGAGGGCGCGTTTTGCACAAGAAGACAATCTGGCTACTTCTCCTCTCTGATTGA
>JAMPIV010009987.1:0-27500 GCA_024509875.1 Oreohelix idahoensis | reverse complement strand
TTTAATATTAATGGTAGTCAAATTATTAGCCACGTTATTGAAGAAATACTATTTGACTGGAAACGCGTAGACGAACGGACTGTTGTCCTCGCTCGTTAACTGTAACGTTATTGGGAACAATAGTTTGAAAGTAGGCATAGGAGTAATTCGAATCTGATTGGAGGGTATAGGAGGGTAGACAGAGAGTATTGGTTGGGCAGAAAAGATAAAATCTTTATTTAGAAAAATCACTCCTAGAAGTGTGAAGTAGTGTTTTTCTTTTTAAATTTTTGAAAATTGAAATGCTAGACCCTCGCTGTGATTGGGCCGGTCTAGGCATATTGGCAAAAAGCGTTTACAGCTCAGCGCCAGTTGAAAAGAAATATGTTAGAAGCAAGCTGCGTTGTCCTCAGCAGTACCAAGTGTGTTATTAACCATTGGCAGTCTGAACAGAAGGCAAAGCTGAACTTAAACTACTATTTATGCTAAAGCCAGTCAACGTACGTTTGTGATATTTCTTTGAATTGTGGTAAGGAAGGAATTTATTAATTTTGTTATTACAATAAAATTGGTGTCTGCGATACTGCTCGATTGGGAAGGTTTTCGACTAAGTACAGGGTCCCCAGCAGAGTTATGCAGGACCTGTGAATTGTGTTCAAGCAGTAAAAGCAGTAAAATTAATGTGTATTGCATAACTGAAAATGATTTCCACAGTTGCCAGTGGGAAAGCTAACCCACGTTATCCTATGGAAGATCATCATTTTGCAGTGTCAGAGGCGTTGTAGCCCTGAAGGAACAGAATAGGGGCACTGGTAATGCATTGTCATCTCAGAGTGGTATGGGGTGGTCAGAGAGATCTGACCCTTTTTCTTTATGTCAATTATTACATGTGAAAGGGAATATAGATGTGTTTTTAAGAATCATAACGTTGTTTCAGAGGTTTTGTTCTGGTACAGTGTGGGTACCAGAACCCGGGTGGCGTTGTTGCAGTGTACTAAAGTAAGGTGACCATATTTTCAAAACCCTAATCCGGGACAAAATAGTAGATTTGACCTATTTCAATGCAAAAAATCGGGACAAAAGGGTAAAGAAAAGGTCAAAAGTCGGGACATGTCCCGGAAAAATCAAGTTAATGCCAATTTAAAATAATATACATTTTATATATACATCTGAATAACATTGAATAACATACATTTTACTTTATAAGTTTAACTACTTAAACTAATAAGAGAGAAAAACATCAATAATCCTTACTTAAGGTGAAGCTGAGTTACTGTACTTTTCAGATGAGTGGATTTTTAATCAATAGGTCCTTCTTTGCAAGCAGCATCTTAAAAAACTCGACACATGTTTCCTCACAGTTCACTTTGGTTATCAACATAGCTTTCAAAGTTTCAACACCTAGCTGTGTTTTATCACTTGCCCATAAGCTGTTCATCAAAGAAAACACTCTTTCTGTGGCAGTATTTGTTCCAGGTAGACAGAAAAAAAACTCTGCCAACTTCTAAATATTTGAAAATGTCACATTATTGTTTTTGAAGTGGGAAACCATTTCAATCCAATGTAGTGGTTTTTGATGTTATTGTATGGTTGCTATGTTACCTAGTGTACTGGATGAGGTCAGCTGTGAAGGCTCCTGATATAAAAGTTTATGTGAGTTACAGAATGCCTTTCTGCTACCACTTACGACCTCAAACAGACCTATTCTGCTATTATGTATGTTAGCTACGTTTAATGTCTAGGGTAATGAAAAGTGATGTGTAGGTAATGAAATACACAGACACACACATGTAAATACTAAGTCTAATAATAATAATACTAATACTAAGCTCTAGGATTAAATCAACTAACACTGGCTTTAGAAGTTTAAATTTTACAATTTTTTGAATTTATTTAGTCCTGAACCAAATGTTTCTTCTGGTCAGGACGTTTGAAATAATATGTATTTATCAATAAAAGTGCATATATATATTGAATAATCAAATGAGAATTTTATACATAAATATATTGTTACATTGGTTAATATTAATACTAATTACAGAGTCTTTGGACAACTAGCACTGGATGTTTAGTTGGGGTGGTGTCATCATGCCCAATCTCTGTTTATGAGGTTCATTGTCCTTGAAATATGGGCTGAGTTATAGTGTTTATACAACAAGATTTTATTTCTTTATTTCTTGTGGACAAGGTTGATGATGAATCTGCAGCAGGCCAGGTTTTCACTTATCTGGCCTGTGACGATGCAGTACAGAATTCTAGTAGCCCACTCCTCACAGTAGCTGGAGTAAAATAAAAGGCTGTTTAGGCTTCCACTCTTGTACTTCTACACAGCATCTGGCACTAGCATAGTGCCAGACCAGAAACTCTGAAACCAAAATTTGTGCCATGTGTCAACACTCTGCCTACTGCACCACTTGTTACACATAACAACGAAAAAAACATTACAAAGATCGGGTCAGATCTCTCTGACCAACTAAGCACATCTCACCCAGTTGTTATCCAAAATATGTTCAATAGTTTCCTCTTCCATCCAATAAGGTGGGTGATATGTTCCCACTGATCTCAAATATAGATCTGTCTTCCATAGTCTTAGATATGTTTTCTTATATTATTTGTTTGTCTCTAGGCCCTGGACTGCTGCTGGGGACCTAGAGTAAGCACTCACTTGTCGTAATCATTTTTCATGACATGGCAGTATCAATCACTCAAAATATTAAAATTAAAAAAGGTAAATGCTTTTTCCCTTACCACAATTCAAAATTGAAATCACATTTACGTTGTACAAGCAAAACTCAGCTGAGCTGCTGGCTAAATTAGGGCGTTCCACTGAGAATATATAATATCTCCTGGAATTTACACCTCTAGCATTAACGAACTGTGTCAGTGGACAGTCTTATACAAAATGGCAATTGCTTCTAGAGTTTTTTTTTACAATATGAAATCTTCTGTCCAATCGGCGGACTTCCCCACTAACGTTCAAATATTTAAACTACAGAGTCAAATTTAGGTCCAGTTTCTGTCTAGTGTGTAATATTCGTATGTCGGTCTGTCCGTCCCAACTTGGCTTTTCCCAAAACTACACTTCTTTCTAGACGAAAATACAAAAAAAAACTACACAAATTTTCCCCACTTACTTATACGATTTCGAGACAAAGTTATTTTTAGCTTCTACCCTCCCTTTTTTGCCCCTTGTCCACCTGCAGTTTGGTTTTATGCGTTAGGCTCAAGGACGCGTCAAAAGTGATTTTTGTGAGAAGTATGTACAAATAACTGTTGGCTAGTCTGTATCGAACAATACAGTCTTTCGTCAATATCTTCCGTGTTATCTGTCCGTCTTCGTAATTAAAAGCATATTATTTCTCAGATTAAGATGGGCTATCAAACTAGCTAGTTTTTATTTTCCTAAACTTATTATTAAGAAAAACCTACTTTTTTCAAGGTTAGTTTTGAAATTTGTTTTTGTACCTTCGTTCACGCGTTTGCCGCTAGATTCAAATTAAAACGACTAATTACCGAAAAAAACGTCCAAGATACGTCTGTTTCTAACAAGAGCTAAGGTCGTTTTTGTCCATTTCCTTACATTGTGTTAACTAGTGGCGTAATTTTTTCTTTAAAAACTACAAATTGCGTCTTTTAGCATTTAGATTCAAACACGTGTTCAGACCGTCATATTTTTTTCTTTTATCTCCGTTTCTACCTCGTCTAAAAGGATAAACCGTTTGTCTGCATGTTCTAACTAGTTAGTTTCAATGGCGCTAGAAAACGCAGGCGTAGGTGAAGAAGCCTCGGCATATCTTGCCCATATTTTTATCCCTACATGTTATTTTACCTGTTATCTTTATAAATGGAGGAATTTTAACGTTGCATCACTGTAATTTCACCACACATCTCCTCACCTGAGAACATGCACTACTGCAAGTTCCAAAACCAGTGATACACATAGATAAAATTAACTCCTCCCGCCTGCCAACTATTCTAATTTTGATCACAGGGGTGCCTACTGAGGAAATCTGCACCGACATTCTGTGACCCCGGGATATATTCAATATTAAACTGATATGGTTGCAACAATAAAGACCATCTTAACAATCTTGCATTTTCATGCTTGGCCTGAGATAAGAACACGAGAGGCTGGTGATCTGTCTGGACCACAAAAGTCCTACCATACAGATATATTTGGAACTTTTTTATTGTCCAGATTAACGCTAAACATTCTTTTTCGCTTGTGGAATATCCTTGTTCCGCTTTGTTCAACTTGCGGCTTGCATAAGCGACTGGGTTCAGTTCCTCATTGGGTGAAGAGGACCTTTGCAACAGAGCAGCCCCCAGGCCTACATTGCTTGCGTCTGTTCTCACCACAAAGTCCTGAGTCAAATCAGGTAATTTGAGAATAGGCTTGCTAGTGAGTTTTTCCTTTAACTCTTGAAATGCCAATTCACATTGCGCTGACCAAACAATTTTATCTGGTTTCCCTTGCGAGTCAGATCAGTCAGAGGAGCACATATAGAGTTTAAAAAGTTGATATATTTTTGGTAAAACCCACATAACGACACGAATGATCGCACGTCTTTTTTTGTTTGCGGTCGAGGTGCTCTCTGCAGTTTTTCCAAGTTCTTGGGGTCAGGAGTCATGTTACCCTGATATACAGTATGTCCCAAGAATTCCAACTCTTTGCATCCAATACAACATTTTGTTGGTCTAGCAGTTAAGTTCGCTTCTCTGAGCTTTTCAAATAACATATTCAGAGAGTTAATGTGTTCCTCAAATGTTTCCGTGGCGACGAGAATATCATCCATGAAATTTGTGATACATGGATTATTCAGGGGATCCAACAATTTGCGCATCATCCTAGAAAATACACTCGGAGCATTTTTCAATCCGAATGGTAGCATGTTGAATTCATAATGTCCTTCCGAGGTGCTAAAAGCTAAATAAGGTCTAACTTCAGGCTTCACTGGAATCTGGTAATAGCCTTTGCCAAGATCCACCTTCGAAAAGTATTTTGCCTTGTTCAATCTGGCAAATAACTGTTTTGTGTCCGGTAATGGATCCACTTGTCCTTCTGTGACAGCATTCAGTTTCCTGTAATCTATGCACAGTCTATGTTCCCCAGACGGTTTCCTCAACAAAACTACACTGGAGCTAAAAGAAGATTCACTGTGCGAAATAATCCCTTCTTTCAACAAATAATCTATTTCCTCCTTCAATGCCTTCTCCTTAGCGAACGGAATAGAATAGGCTCTCATACAGATTGGGTTTGAGTCTACCAGCTTCATGTCATACTGTAGCAAATTTGTATGTCCTGGTTTATCTGTTAATACATCTGTATGTTCCTCCAGAACCTGTTGAACTCTCTCCCTCTGATTTTTAGTCAGGTGCTTACTGACTTTTACCTGTGCGGCTGTCTCACAGGGGTGTAATGGGTATTCATGTGAGGTGAGTGGTTCCTTTTTCATTTTAGTTGCGATAGCCAAGGTCAGTAAGGGGGTGCTTTCCTGGATTGGTCTGTCCAGATACTTCTTTAAAAGGTTTACATGATATATCTTTTCCTTCCCCTTTTTGTCAATTTTATAGTTTGTTCTAGACACCTTCTCTAGAACCGTATATGGACCTTGCCATCCAATTTGCAACTTATTCTGGCTGCCGGGTAGTAGAAGAAGCACTTTCTCTCCCACAGCTAATTCTCTGTCCTTTGCTTTCCTATTAAAATACGCTGCATGTTTCTTCCTGGCTTGTCTCAAATTATCATTTGCCAGTTTCCATCCAGCTTTCAGACGAGTGGTCAGCTCTTTCACATATTGATATGATGAGGTAACAGTCTCTTCTGCTTTCTCATCTGTCCAGGTCCTTAATAATTTACATATGGACTTTTAAATTTTTATACTTATTTTTCATGGCACCCGTCGGGCCCTTTCCATTAGAAGCATTATAGTGAGGACTTTTCTTCCTAGAATCATCACTCACAAATCGACCACTACCAATTTTTTTCTTGGGTTTGTCTTCCCACTTTAGATTACTTGTGAGAGATCTTCGCTCTCGTTCAGTTTCCTCCAGTTTATATAATGCTGACCGAGTGATTGTCAGCTTATTCTGGGGTAAAATTACTCTTTGTACTCGTCGCATAGTGGCCATGTTAATACATTCAAGTGAAGACTGGGTGTGAAAAGGGGGCTCCCATTCCACTTTGTCTACTTTATTATAATTATTTTTCCTTCCAGGCCTAAGTTTGCCCCGTGGCGTTTCTAGGTCCTGCACATTTTTTCCCTTTGTGGGTGTTCCCTCATGAAATACGCCACATGCTTCTACAAAGTTCTCAATGTCGACATTTACGTCGGGCCAATAGTATTTTCGAGCAACCTTTTGGCAGATGGTACCTACTTTCTCATGGTCACCATCTTTTCCAACATGTAAGCTCCTTATTAAATTTGCCCTATATGCCTTGGGAAGAACCAACTGTCCTTGACCAGTGGATCTAGTTCCTGTCTTCCTGTATAATACTTTGTTCCTCATAAAATACTCTCCCTTGCTTGGAGGTGTGTGGCATTCGAGCAGTTTTTTAAAACATGGCTTGAGTGTCCTATCCTCAGCCTGCGCCTTCCTCATCTCTTCTGGATGAGCATTTATAGGTTCACCTTCTTCCTCCTTTTTCTGTGACCTGGTCTGCACTGTCGCCATGATCACAGGTCTCTCGGGATTCCCCAAGAAGACGTATCTACACCCCAATATCAGAGGGTAGATTGGTTCATCTATCACTGCTGCTCTGATTTCTCCTTCCACATAGCGAGTTTTCACCGTTATCCTTGCGATGGGAAGTGTCATGAGTGGTATGTCCTTAGTCGCCCCTTGTATTTCCACTGTTTCTGTGGTATACTGACTTGGGTCCACTAGGCTAGCCTTCACAACTGAATCATAATCCAAACCTGTATCATATAGGCACCTTATGGTGACCCCATTACAAATAACATCTTCACAAACTGGGGGGGGGTGATAAGGTTCCTGCTGTCCATTAGGATTAACCTTTAATCTCTGGTTCCCCGATTTCATTGCAGCAATATATGAAGGTTTCCTTTTACAAAATTCGGTGTTATGGTTGTCTTTCTTACACCATTTGCACCATCTCTTTCCTTGGTTAAAAGGTTTTCTTTCATTATATTTTTGGTCATTGAACTGTGAGTTTCTATCACGATAATCATTTCTTGGCCTATCAAAATTTGTCCTACCTTTGTTACCTTGTTCTCTGGTATCAAATTTATTAAAGTGCTGTGGAGCTTTAAAATTTTCTATATGTTTCTTTTTAGAGCCACTTACTTCTGCCTGGGCTGCCTGATACCTCTCAGCGACATTCAAAATCTCCCCCAACCTCTCTGCACCTTGTTCCATGAGAAATTTTCTCAGGTCTGGAGCCATGGACTCTCTTAATTGCTTTATCATGATCATCTCTTTGAGATCTTGGGTCTTCCCCAGAGCAGTCCATTTCTCCAAATAGGTTTCCAGTCTGGCAGAGAATTGGTGGTATGTCTCCCAAGACAGAAGTTTGGCATTTCTAAACTTCTTACGATAAAATTCACCATTCTTTTCATATCTCAATAACAAAGCCCCTGCTTTAGCATGTCATAACTGTCGTGGTCGTCTCTATTCATTTTAGCAAAAACTTCATAAGAAGTACCTCTAAGCCCCTGGGATAACTTAAGATTCCACCTCTCTCTCTCCAACCCGTACGTAGTAGCCAATAGTTCAAATCTACTTACCCCTCTATGTCATCGTCTTTCTCAACAAAATGGTCTAAATGAAACCCCATAGCTGAGGTTGAGGCTCCCTGACTAGGCGTAGCATCTGAGGCAAAGGGGCTGGCACCATTTTCCGGAGCATGGCCTTGTAATTCCAGCTCCCTTAGTCGTAATTCGTGCTCCCTTTGCAATCTCCTATCTTCTGCTTCCCTTTCGGCAGTCAATCTCTTATCTTCTGCCTCCCAATCGGCAGTCAATCTCTTATCTTCTAATTGGAGCCTTTTAATCTCCCTATCAGCCTCCAATTTTTTAGCCTCTTTGTCAGCCTCAATCTGCAGCCTCTTAAGTTCTTTATCAGCCTCAATTTGTAACCTCTTCTCTTCAGCTAACCTCCTATCTTCCCTTTCAATATACTTGTCACATTCTGAAGTTACATACTGGATTAAAACTTGACCCTCCATGTTCATTTCCTTCGCCGTCAGCACAGCAGCCGATCTAAATTTTGCTAGATCTGCCATACTATATCACACAATTTAACAATGACTAAGTTAAATTATAAACTCTAATTATTAAGGTAAGATACTGATTAATTAATTAGCACTGGCTGTGAAGATTCATCAACTTTTACTTTCCACTTTTAATTTAGGGACACTGTTAAATTTATACAACATATGCCCCCAATAGTTTAATTCCCGGACCAGGAGACCCTAATATCTTTGATAAACCTAATCCCGGACAAGAGCTACCCAATAATTGTAGTGGTTTTTGATGTTATTGTATGGTTGCTATGTTACCTAGTGTACTGGATGAGGTCAGCTGTGAAAGCTCCTAATATAAAAATTTATGTGAGTTACAGAATGCCTTTTTCTGCTACCACTTACGACCTCAAACAGACCTATTCTGCTATTATATATGTTAGCTACGTTTAATGTCTAGGGTAATGAAAAGTGATGTGTAGGTAATGAAATACACAGACACACACATGTAAATACTAAGTCTAATAATAATAACACTAATACTAAGCTCTAGGATTAAATTGTGATAATTTTACCATGATACAACGTTAAAATATCTCCAAATTTAACGATAAAATGTAGGGTTAAAAATAATGCGTCAGATACTAGGAGACATGCTCGCCCATGCCAGCCTTTTCCTGCCATCATAAAAGACGCAATTGGTGGTGAAAGGAAAAAAATTCACGTCACTAGTTGACATAAGTAAGGAAATGGACAAGAAAAGGACCTTAGCTCTTGTTCGAGACAGTCATTTCTTGGACGTTTTTCGATACTTGGTCTTTATTTGAATGCCGCGGCTAAACACATGAGAGAAGGTTCTCGAACAAATTTCAAAAACTAAACTTGAAAAAAAAAATATGTTTTTTCTTAATAATAGAGTTATGAAAATAAACCCTAGCTAGTTTGATAGCCCATCTTGAGCAGAGAAATAATATGCTTTCAATTATACAGACGGATAGATAATAAGGAAGATATTGACAAAAGACTGTATTGTTCATATCAGACGAGCGACTGCACTGTTAACCCATGTCACTAAAAGTTTTGAAAAATCTTGGCCTGGAGCACGCAAACGTAAAAATCGAGCTGTAATTAAAGAGAGGGGAAGTGGTGGAGAATTGTAGCTAAAAATAACTTAGGAGGCAGATTCGTGTAGGAAATACATGTAAAACCAAGTGTGTTTTTATGAAAAAACAAGTAGAGACAGACGGACTAACAGACCGTAATACATACTTGACTGAGATTTGACTGAAGTGACTTTTGGTTGTAGATTTGAAAGATAGGGGGGAAGTCGGCGATTGGTCAACGCATTTTATAGTAGCGGGACAGAGAGGTGAAATTTTGCCATTTAACATAAGTCTGTTCAGAGACGCAGTTTAAATTAATAGTGGTGTTGATTCCTGAAGAATACAAATATATAGTGGGACGCCATCATACAGCCAGCAGCTCAGCTGAGTTTTGCTAGCAAATTTAACTGTGTTCTCAATTCTGAATTCTGAATTGTGAGTTTCTGTTTGGCACCAAAGCGGTGTCAAATGCTGTAGTATATATATACAAGTGTGGACCAGTGCAGTCTACCATTGTGTCAGAACAGCCGTATATTATCCCCCAGCACGGAGAGGAGGGGCCACCAGACTTCTGTACTAGATCGACGCAGGCAAGATAAGTGATATCTGGCCTGCTGGACGTTCACCAACTGTTTTTACCAACTAACCCAACAACTAATTCACCAACAAATAAAGATACACCATTGGGGAAATTAAACTATGTACTCATCCCCTAAATCAATGGACAATGTTTGGTAGTCATAGACTGGGAGTGATGACACCACCCCAACAGCATATCTAGTAATAAGTTCTCCTGGGACTATCTTAATATAATTATTATTAACCAGTCATTTGAAATAATTAGGTACACATTTTCCATTTTATTATGTCATATGATTATGCATTCCATTTATAACTCCATAATATTTTTTATGTTCTGACCAACTAAACATTTGGTTCAGAACAAAATAAATTTATCAAAAGATTTAACTTTTAAAACTAAAACAGCCTGAGTTAGTTCAGTGTGTTATAAAGTTTATTAATATTATTAGACTTCTTAATTATCTGTGTGTGTGTGTGTGTAATCTACCACAACACATTGCATATCAGTACCCTAGACTTTTAACGTAGTTACATTCATTAGAAAAAAAAAGATATATGTGAGGTCGTAAGTGGTAGTAAGAAGGGCCTTCTGTAATTCACATCTACATTTATCTCAGGAGCCTTCACAGCTGACCTCATACATCACACTAGGTAACATCAACCATACAATACCATCAAAATCCACTACATATATTGGGGTCTTGTCCAGGGATAATTAGCTTATCAGTAATATTAGGATCTCCTGGTGGGAGAATAAAATCAGGGGGACAAATTGTAAAAATTAAAAGTGTCCCTTAAAATTGAAAGTGAAAATAAAAGTTGGTGAATCTTCACAGCCAGTGGTAATTAATTAATTGACTGGTTAATTAGAATTACCTTAGTCAATAGTTAAGTAGAATTATTTTAGTTATTGATTGGTTAGATTTTTACCTTGATCATTGTTATTTTGTGGGATGGCTGAGCTGGCAAAGTTCAGACAGCTGCTGTGCTAACGGTGAAGGAAATGGGAATGGATGGTCAGGTTTTAATTCAGTATGTAACTGCTGAATGTGACAAGTATATTGAAAGGGAAGATAGGAAGGTAGCTGCAGAGAAGAGGTTACAAATTGAGGCTGATAGAGAACTTAAGAGGCTGCAGATTGAGGCTGACAAAGAGGCAAAAGCCTTAGATGCAAAAGAAAAACGACAGCAAAGGGAAGCAGAAGATAAAAAGGCCGAAAGGGAGGCAGAAGATAAAAAGCCCGAAAGGGAGGCAGAAGATAGAAGGTTGCAAAGGGAGCACGAATTACGACTAAGGGAATTGGAGTTACAAGGCCAGGCTCCTGAAAATGGTGCCAGCCCTTTTGCCTCAGATGCTACGCCCAGTCAGGGAGCCTCAACATCAGCTATGGGGTTTCATTTAGACCATTTTGTTGAAAAAGACGATGACATCGAGGGGTACCTCAGTCGTTTTGAATTATTAGCTACTACATATGGGTTAGAGAGAGAGAGGTGGAGTTTAAAGTTATCACAGGGACTGAGAGGTACTTCTTATGAAGTCTTCGCAAAAATGAACAGAGAAGACCAAGACAATTATGACATGTTAAAGCAGGCTTTGTTATTGAGGTACGAAAAAAATGGTGAATTTTATCGTAAGAAATTTAGAAATGCCAAACTGTTGTCTGGGGAGACATACCACCAATTCTCTGCCAGACTGGAAACCTATTTGGAGAAATGGACTGCTCTGGGGAAGACCCAAGATCTTAAAGAGATGATCATGATAGAGCAATTGAGAGAGTCCATGGCTCCAGACATGAGAAAATTTCTCATGGAACAAGGTGCAGAGAAGTGGGTGGAGGTTTCAAATGTCGCTGAGAGGTATCAGGCAGCCCAGGCAGAGGTAAGTGGCACTAAAAAGAAGCACATAGAAACTTTTAAAGCTCCACAGCCATTTAATAAATTTGAAAATAGAGAACAGGGTAATAAGGGCAGGACAAACTTTGAACGGCCAAGAAATGACTATCGAGACAGAAACTCACAGTTCAATGACCAAAAATACAATGAAAGAAAACCGTTTAATCAAGGAAAAAGATGGTGCAAATGGTGCAAGAAAGTTAACCATAACACCGAATTTTGTAGAAGGAAACCTTCAAACATTGCTGCAATGAAGTCGGGGACTCAAAGATTAAAGGTTAATCCTAATGGACAGCAGGAACCTTATCACCCCCCAGTTTGTGAGGATGTTATTTGTAATGGGGTCACCATAAGGTGCCTTTATGATACAGGTTTGGATTATGATTCAGTTGTGAAGTCTAGCCTAGTGGACCCAAGTCAGTATACCACAGAAACAGTGGAAATACAAGGGGCGACTAAGGACATACCACTCATGACACTTCCCATCGCAAGGATAACGGTGAAAACTCGCCATGTGGAAGGAGAGATCAGAGCAGCAGTGATAGATGAACCAATCTACCCTCTGATATTGGGGTGTAGATACGTCTTCTTGGGGAATCCCGAGAGACCCGTGATCATGGCGACAGTGCAGACCAGGTCACAGAAAAAGGAGGAAGAAGGTGAACCTATAAATGCTCATCCAGAGGAGATGAGGAAGGCGCAGGCTGAGGATAGGACACTCAAGCCATGTTTTCAAAAATTGCCCAAATGCCACACACCTCCAAGCAAGGGAGAATATTTTATGAAGAACAAACTATTATACAGGAAGGCCGGAACTGGAACAAATGGTCACAACCAGCTGGTTCTTCCCACTTCATATAGGGATAAAGTGATGGAACTCGGGCATGCGATTCCCTTCAGTGGTCACATGGGGATCAGCGCCACAGGACAGCGTATAGCTTGTCATTAAATCTGGCCAGGGATAACGGAGGATATAAAAAAATATGTCAAATCCTGTCCAGAATGTCAAAGGGTAGCTCCAAAGCACTGGACTGCTCCTGCAATTCTAAGGGAAATGCCCATAGTGGGAACACCTTTTGAGAGGGTTGCAGTGGATATTGTGGGACCTCTCACTCGGACCAAGAGGAGGAACAGTTACATCCTTACTCTGGTGGACACTTGTTCTATGTGGGGAGAGGCGGTAGCCCTGCCATCAATTGATTCAAAACATGTAGCAGAGGCACTACTTACAATATTCACAAGATTAGGATTCCCGCATCAAATCTTGACTGATAATGGCTCTTAGTTCAAGGGGAAACTAACGGAAGAAGTTTTTAAGCTATTTCAAGCCAGACACTTTCATTGTAGTCCGTACCATCCGCAAGGGAACGGCCAGGTAGAGAGGTTTAATGGGACTCTCATTTCTATCCTGAGGAAGCTGGCCCACGAAAAACCGAATCTGTGGGATCAATTCCTGCCCGCCGCGTTGTTTGCGTATACGTGAACGAACTGACCACTCGTCTGAAAGCTGGATGGAAACTGGCAAATGATAATTTGAGACAAGCCAGGAAGAAACATGCAGCATATTTTAATAGGAAGGCCAAGGACAGAGAACTAGCTGTGGGAGAGAAGGTGCTTCTTCTACTACCCGGCAGCCAGAATAAATTACAAATTGGATGGCAAGGTCCATATACGGTTCTAGAGAAGGTGTCTAGAACAAACTATAAAATTGACAAAAAGGGGAAGGAGAAAGTTTATCATGTAAACCTTTTAAAGAAGTATCTGGATAGACCACTCCAGGAAAGCACCCCCTTACTGACCTTGGCTATCGCAACTCAAATGCAAAACGAACCACTCACCTCGCATAAATACCCATTACATCCCTGTGAAACAGCCGCACAGGTAAAAGTCAGTAAGCACCTGACTAAAAATCAGAGGGAGAGAGTTCAACAGGTTCTGGAGGAACATACAGATATATTAACAGATAAACCAGGACATGCAAATTTGCTACAGTATGACATGAAACTGGTAGACTCAAACCCAATCTGTATGAGAGCCTATTCTATTCCGTTCGCGAAGGAGAAGGCATTGAAGGAAGAAATAGATTATTTGTTGAAGGAGGGGATTATTTCACACAGTGAATCATCTTTTAGCTCCAGTGTAGTTTTGTTGAGAAAACCGTCTGGGGAACACAGACTGTGCATAGATTACAGGAAACTGAATGCTGTCACAGAAGGACAAGTGGATCCATTACCAGACACAAAACAGTTATTTGCCAGATTAAACAAGGCAAAATACTTTTCAAAGGTGGATCTTAGTAAAGGCTATTACCAGATTCCAGTAAAGCCTGAAGTGAGACCTTATTTAGCGTTTAGCACATCGGAAGGACATTATGAATTCAACATGCTACCATTCGGATTGAAAAATGCTCCGAGTGTATTTTCAAGGATGATGCGCAAATTGTTGGATCCCCTGAATAACCCATGTATCACGAATTTCATGGATGATATTCTCGTCGCCACAGAGACATTTGAAGAACACATTGACGCTCTAAAAATGTTATTTGATAGGCTTAGGGAGGCGAACTTAACTGCTAGGCCAACAAAATGTTGTATTGGATGCAAAGAGTTGGAATTCTTGGGACACACTGTATATCAGGGTAACATGACCCCTGATCCCAAGAACTTGGAAAAACTGCAGAGAGCACCTAGACCACAAACAAAAAAGGACGTGCGATCATTCGTGTCGTTATGCGGATTTTATCAAAAATATATCAAAAATTTTAACTCTATTTGTGCTCCTCTGACTGATCTGACTCGCAAGGGACTTCCAGATAAAATTATTTGGACTGCGCAATGTGAATTAGCTTTCCAAGAATTAAAGGAAAAACTCACTAGCAAGCCTATTCTCAAATTGCCTGATTTGACACAGAACTTTGTGGTGAGAACAGATGCAAGTAATGTAGGCCTCGGGGCGGCCTTGTTGCAGAGGTCATCTTCACCTGATGGGGAACTGAACCCAGTCGCTTATGCAAGCCGCAAATTGAATAAAGCGGAACAAGGATATTCTACAAGCGAAAAGGAATGTTTAGCGTTAATCTGGGCAATAAAGAAGTTCCAAATCTATCTGTATGGTAGGACTTTTGTGGTCCAGACGGATCATCAGCCCCTGGTATTCTTATCTCAGGCTAAGCATGAAAACGCAAGATTGTTGAGGTGGTCTTTATTGTTGCAACCTTATCAGTTTATTATCGAATATATCCCAGGGTCATTGAATGTCGGTGCAGATTTCCTCAGTCGGCACCCGTGTGATCAAGATTAGAGTAGTGGCAGGCGTGATGAGAGATTTTATCTATGTGTATCACTGGTTTTGGAACTAGCCGTAGTGCATGTTCTCAGGTGGGGAGATGTGTGATAATTTTACCATGATACAACGTTAAAATATCTCCAAATTTAACGATAAAATGTAGGGTTAAAAATAATGCGTCAGATACTAGGAGACATACTCGCCCATGCCAGCCTTTTCCTGCCATCATTCAAATTATCTAGTTAGACGTGCAGACGGAACGTTTACCCTTTGTAGACGGGGGCGGGGGGAATGAAACGGAGATCAAAAAAGGAAAGATATGACTGAACACGTGTTAGAAGTTCGAACGGCAAAAAGACGCAATTGGTGGTGAAAGGAAAAAAAATTCACGTCACTAGTTGACATAAGTAAGGAAATGGACAAGAAAAGGACCTTAGCTCTTGTTCGAGACAGTCATTTCTTGGACGTTTTTCGATACTTGGTCTTTATTTGAATGCCGCGGCTAAACACATGAGAGGAGGTTCTAAAAAAAATATATTTTTTTTTTAATAATAGAGTTATGAAAATAAAATCTAGCTAGTTTGATAGCCCATCTTGAGCAGAGAAATAATATGCTTTCAATTATACAGACGGATAGATAATAAGGAAGATATTGACAAAAGACTGTATTGTTCATATCAGACGAGCGACTGCACTGTTAACCCATGTCGCTAAAAGTTTCGAAAAATCTTGGCCTTGAGCATGCAAACGTAAAAATCGAGCTGTAATTAAAGAGAGGGGAAGTGGTGGAGAATTGTAGCTAAAAATAACTTAGGAGGCAGATTCGTGTAGGAAATACATGTAAAACCAAGTGTGTTTTTATGAAAAAACAAGTAGAGACAGACGGACTAACAGACCGTAATACATACTTGACTGAGATTTGACTGAAGTGACTTTTGGTTGTAGATTTGAAAGATAGGGGGGAAGTCGGCGATTGGTCAACGCATTTTATAGTAGCGGGACAGAGAGGTGAAATTTTGCCATTTGACATAAGTCTGTTCAGAGACGCAGTTTAAATTAATAGTGGTGTTGATTCCTGAAGAATACAAATATATAGTGGGACGCCATCATACAGCCAGCACAGCTCAGCTGAGTTTTGCTAGCAAATTTAACTGTGTTCTCAATTCTGAATTCTGAATTGTGAATTTCTGTTTGGCGCCAAAGCGGTGTCAAATGCTGTAGTATATATATACAAGTGTGGACCAGTGCAGTCTACCATTGTGTCAGAACAGCCGTATATTATCCCCCAGCATGGAGAGGAGGGGCCACCAGACTTCTGTACTAGATCGACGCAGGCAAGATAAGTGATATCTGGCCTGCTGGACGTTCACCAACTGTTTTTACCAACTAACCCAGCAACTAATTCACCAACAAATAAAGATACACCATTGGGGAAATTAAACTATGTACTCATCCCCTAAATCAATGGACAATGTTTGGTAGTCATAGACTGGGAGTGATGACACCACCCCAACAGCATATCTAGTAATAAGTTCTCCTGTGACTATCTTAATATAATTATTATTAACCAGTCATTTGAAATAATTAGGTACACATTTTCCATTTTATTATGTCATATGATTATGCATTCCATTTATAACTCCATAATATTTCTTATGTTCTGACCAACTAAACATTTGGTTCAGAACAAAATAAATTTATCAAAAGATTTAACTTTTAAAACTAAAACAGCCTGAGTTAGTTCAGTGTGTTATAAAGTTTATTAATATTATTAGACTTCTTAATTATCTGTGTGTGTGTGTGTGTGTAATCTACCACAACACATTGCATATCAGTACCCTAGACTTTTAACGTAGCTACATTCATTAGTAAAAAAAAGATATATGTGAGTAAATCAACTAACACTGGCTTTAGAAGTTTAAATTTTACAATTTTTTTGAATTTATTTAGTCCTGAACCAAATGTTTCTTCTGGTCAGGACGTTTGAAATAATATGTATTTATCAATAAAAGTGCATATATATATTGAATAATCAAATGAGAATTTTATACATAAATATATTGTTACATTGGTTAATATTAATACTAATTACAGAGTCTTTGGACAACTAGCACTGGATGTTTAGTTGGGGTGGTGTCATCATGCCCAATCTCTGTTTATGAGGTTCATTGTCCTTGAAATATGGACTGAGTTATAGTGTTTATACAACAAGATTTTATTTCTTTATTTCTTGTGGACAAGGTTGATGATGAATCTACAGCAGGCCAGGTTTTCACTTATCTGGCCTGTGACGATGCAGTACAGAATTCTAGTAGCCCACTCCTCACAGTAGCTGGAGTAAAATAAAAGGCTGTTTAGGCTTCCACTCTTGTACTTCTACACAGCATCTGGCACTAGCATAGTGCCAGACCAGAAACTCTGAAACCAAAATTTGTGCTATGTGTCAACACTCTGCCTACTGCACCACTTGTTACACATAACAACGAAAAAAACATTACAAAGATCGGGTCAGATCTCTCTGACCAACTAAGCACATCTCACCCAGTTGTTATCCAAAATATGTTCAATAGTTTCCTCTTCCATCCAATAAGGTGGGTGATATGTTCCCACTGATCTCAAATATAGATCTGTCTTCCATAGTCTTAGCTATGTTTTCTTATATTATTTGTTTGTCTCTAGGCCCTGGACTGCTGCTGGAGACCTAGAGTAAGCACTCACTTGTCGTAATCATTTTTCATGACATGGCAGTATCAATCACTCAAAATATTAAAATTAAAAAAGGTAAATGCTTTTTCCCTTACCACAATTCAAAATTGAAATCACAGTTACGTTGTACAAGCAAAACTCAGCTGAGCTGCTGGCTAGATTAGGGCGTCCCACTGACAATATATAATATCTCCTGGAATTTACACCTCTAGCATTAACGAACTGTGTCAATGGACAGTCTTATACAAAATGGCAATTGCTTCTAGAGTTTTTTTTACAATATGAAATCTTCTGTCCAATCGGCGGACTACCCCACTAACGTTCAAATATTTAAACTACAAAGTCAAATTTAGGTCCAGTTTCTGTCTAGTGTGTAATATTTGTATGTCGGTCTGTCCGTCCCAACTTGGCTTTTCCCAAAATTACACTTGTTTCTAGACGAAACTACAAAAAAAAACTACACAAATTTTCCCCACTTACTTATACGATTTCGAGACAAAGTTATTTTTAGCTTCTACCCTCCCTTTTTTGCCCCTTGTCCACCTGCAGTTTGGTTTTATGCGTTAGGCTCAAGGACGCGTCAAAAGTGATTTTTGTGAGAAGTATGTACAAATAACTGTTGGCTAGTCTGTATCGAACAATACAGTCTTTCATCAATATCTTCCGTGTTATCTGTCCGTCTTCGTAATTAAAAGCATATTATTTCTCAGATTAAGATGGGCTATCAAACTAGCTAGTTTTTATTTTCCTAAACTTATTATTAAGAAAAACCTACTTTTTTCAAGGTTAGTTTTGAAATTTGCTTTTGTACCTTCGTTCACGCGTTTGCCGCTAGATTCAAATTAAAACGACTAATTACCGAAAAAAACGTCCAAGATACGTCTGTTTCTAACAAGAGCTAAGGTCGTTTTTGTCCATTTCCTTACATTGTGTCAACTAGTGGCGTAATTTTTTCTTTAAAAACTACAAATTGCGTCTTTTAGCATTTAGATTCAAACACGTGTTCAGACCGTCATATTTTTTTCTTTTATCTCCGTTTCTACCCCGTCTAAAAGGATAAACCGTTTGTCTGCATGTTCTAACTAGTTAGTTTCAATGGCGCTAGAAAACGCTGGCGTAGGTGAAGAAGCCTCGGCATATCTTGCCTATATTTTTATCCCTACATGTTATTTTACCTGTTATCTTTATAAATGGAGGAATTTTAACGTTGCATCACTGTAATTTCACCACATCCAACGTTGTGGTGGCAATGTTTTTTTGGCACTCCATTCACTAATTTTCTGAGAAGTAACAAACTGCTTCATATAGACATATTCGTCATAAATTTCAGTTTCTGTAAAGTGGGCTGAAGGTAATGTTTGAATCACTAGTGATGATGATATCTCAATATCTGCCCAAATTGGTATTCTGTTCAGCGTAACCCAGCTGTAGGATTCTAGGTCTTGAAATTTTTTTGCAGCCCATTTATTCAAATAATTGAAAGCTGTTTCATAGAACGAAGAAACGCTAGCATGAAACTTTTTCACAGCCTCCTTTGGAAGTCCTTCCATTTCCAGCTTTTCAAGGATTATCTTAACTCTTGATGGCAAGAAACAGTCTTTCAGTTTGGACTTCAAAATAGTTTTCAACCTGTTGATGCTGTCAATGACTTCAAACACAGTGTAGTGAAATTGACAGAGATACAACGGTAAAATACCTCCAAGGATAACATATAAGGATAAAAAACATAATGCGTAGGCTGCTGATGTACATGATCGCCTAGACCGCGGGTCATCACCCTCCATAAAAATTGACTTGCTAGACAGGAGGGGAACGGAGGATCAAAAAGGAAAAATATGACTGGAAAGATTGCGTGAGACTAGAAAGGCTAAGGAGACGCAATTGGGGTGGGGGGAAACGGAGAAAAGTCACGTTTCCCAAGTTGACATAAAAAGTAAGCAACTCGACAGAAGGGACCATAGATATGTTACGCCACAGTCATTTATTGGACGCTTTTGCGATACCAAGCCCTTGATTTGAATTCAGCGGCTAAACGCAGATGTTAGGAATATTACAAAAATTAAAAAGTACTTTTTTCTTAATATTAATGTTAGGAATATAAAAATTAGTTGGCCGGATGGCCTATTCTGAGCAGTGAACTAATATGTTCTTAATTTTACAGACGGATAGATAATATTGAAGATAATGACAAAAGACAGTGTAGTTTACATCATCGACAGACTGTATTGAATCTAAAAGTGTCGCTATTTTGCACAAAAAAACACGACCTCGAGACGCAGGTGTTCAAATCTACTTGGTATGGCGGAGAGGGGATATTGTGGTGGCTGTGTCTAAAAATAACTTTTAACGACAAAATTTTGGAGGGGAGAGAAAGGTTGGTTCAAAAATCAAGTACATTTTGTAGAAACACAAGTAGAGACGGACAGACTAACAGATAAACATCCATACTTGACTGAAGCATGACTGAAATGACTTTAGTGTAGGAAATTTGAAATTCAAATAAACCTAGGCAGTGATTGGCCACAGACAAACATATTGTCGGCGCTTAGACGCGGATTTGGGGTCATTTCTCAATAGTTGTTCAGTGATAGACACAGATTTTAAAGTGTGGTGATTTCCATATGAAAGAAAGTGTAAGAAGTTTAGGGACGCCATACTATAGCCAGCAGCTCAGCTGAGTTTTGCTAGCAATTCTGTGTTATTTATTCATAATCTGGTAAGATTGAAATTATTTCCTTATATATTTTTGAATATTGTTTCATGTTCGAGTGATTTGATACTGCCATATCGAAATCTAGCCTTACAAACAAGTAGGGATTTGCTCTAGACCCCCCGCCCAAGTCAGGGTCTAGGGACCAACAATGTACATAAACTCCAGCAAGGGTTAGGCAAGACAGATCAAGTGTTGAGAATAATGAAACATATTACCTATCCTCTTTTAGGGCAGACAACTAATAAATATTTTTCAGAATCTATAGTCTGGGAGGATCTATCTGATGTAAACCCACCATGGTAAATGTGCTGTTTGGTCAGAGAGATCTGACCTGTCTGTATGATGTGGTTGTTGTGTCAGTGTTGTGTCCAGACGTGGGTAGAGAATAGATTTTGACACATGGCCCATACTTTGATTGCAGAGCTGTGAGTTTCTGTTGTCAACCAAGCAGTGTCTATTCAGTTGGTGACTTTACTCGAGTGTATCTGTGCAGTACTTGTGACAGAGACCACCATTATTGCCCGCCAGCACGGAGAGGTGGGACCACAAGATTTCAGCACCAGAGCTACAACTACAAGATGAGTGAGCCTCTGGTCTGCTGGACATTCACCAACACCGTTTAGTTACTAATACCCCATAAAAATTCCCACCATTTTCTGGACACTGTGTAGTCAATATAGACAGGTGTGATGAGGCCACCCCAACAGCACAAACATTAACTATCCTCCCAAGTAGATGACTACTAGAACATTTTAATAAAACTAACTAGTATAGTACATATATATGTACACTATTGCATTTATGATATAATATTCCATGCATTTCTTTTCATAATCTCTAAATCCTTTTAAGTTCTGGTCAACCTAAAAAATTGACACAGAACAAAATAAATGTAATATAATTCTATCAAAAAATTTTACACTATTGAGTTAGTTCAGTGTGTTGTAATATTTGTTAAATATCTGTGGGTATATCTATAACCTATTACACCACACTACATATCATAACCCTAGACACTTTACGTAGCCACATTCATTAAAAAAAAATTAAGTGTGAGGTCGTAGTGGTAGCAAGAAAGGCCTTCTGACAATTCTCAACTACATTTTATCTCAGGAGCCTTCACAGCTGGCCTCATACATTACATTTAGTAATATCACCATCATACAATACCATCAAACACCACTACATATATTGGGGTCTTGTCCAGGGGATAATTAGCCCAACAGTAATATTAGGATCTCCTGGTGGGAGAAATAAAAGTAGGGAAATAAATTGTAAAATTCCCTTTAACATTAAAAGTGTCCCTGCAGATAAAAGTTGGTGAATCTTCACAGCCAGTAATAATTAATTAGTTAACTGGTTAGTTAGAATTAGTTAGACTATAGTCATAAGAAGTACTTAGTGTATTTACGGGTTAGAGATTTAGCTTGTATATTATTATATTGTCTAAAAAGTATGGCGGAGCTGGCAAAATTTAGATCAGCTGCTGTGCTCACCGCGAAGGAGATGGGAATGGATGGTCAAATTTTAATTCAATACGTAATGGCTGAATGTGATAAATATATTGAACGGGAAGAAAGGAGGTTAGCTGAAGAGAAGAGGTTAGAGGCTGATAGAGAAATTAAGAGGCTGCAGATTGAGGCAGAAGAAAAACGACAGCAAAGGGAGGCAGAAGAAAAAAGATTGACTGCCGAAAGGGAGGCAGAAGATAGAAGGTTGCAAAGGGAGCACGAATTACGACTAAGGGAGCTGGAATTACAAGGCCCGGCTCCTGAAAATGGTGCCAGCCCTTTTGCCTCAGATGCTACGCCTAGTCTGGGAGCCTCAAACTCAGCTATGGGGTTTCATTTAGACCATTTTGTTGAAAAAGACGATGACATAGAGGGGTACCTAGGACGTTTTGAGTTATTAGCTACTACATATGGGGTAGAGAGAG
This sequence comes from Oreohelix idahoensis, assembly GCA_024509875.1. NCBI lineage: Eukaryota > Metazoa > Mollusca > Gastropoda > Stylommatophora > Oreohelicidae > Oreohelix > Oreohelix idahoensis. Next base: position 5,100 of record JAMPIV010009987.1, on the reverse strand, counting down.
AGAGGTGGAGCTTAAAGCTATCACAGGGATTGAGAGGTACTTCTTATGAAGTATTTGCCAAAATGAACAGGGAAGACCAAGACAATTATGACATGTTAAAGCAGGCTTTGTTATTAAGGTACGAGAAGAATGGTGAATTTTATCGTAAGAAATTTAGAAATGCCAAACTGTTGTCTGGGGAGACATACCACCAATTCTCTGCTAGACTAGAAACCTATTTGGAGAAATGGACGGCTCTGGGGAAGACCCAAGATCTTAAAGAAATGATCATGATTGAGCAATTGAGAGAGTCCATGGCTCCAGACATGAGAAAATTTCTCATGGAACAAGGTGCAGAGAAGTTGGGGGAAATTTTAAATGTTGCTGAGAGGTATCAGGCAGCCCAGGCAGAGGTAAGTGGTGCTAAGAAGAAGCACATAGACAATTTTAAAGCTCCACAGCAATTTAATAAATTTGATAATAGAGAGCAGGGAAATAAAGGTAGGACAAACTTTGAGCGGCCAAGAAATGACTATCGCGACAGAAACTCACAGTTCAATGACCAAAAGTTCAATGAAAGAAAACCGTTGAACCAAGGAAAAAGATGGTGTAAATGGTGCAAGAAGGATAACCATAACACCGAATTTTGTAGAAGGAAACCTTCAAACATTGCTGCAATGAAGTCGGGGACGCGAAGATTAAAGGGTAATCCTAATGGACAACGGGAACCTTATCATTCCCCCAGTTTGTGAGGATGTTATTTGTAATGGGGTCACCATAAGGTGCCTTTATGATACAGGTTTGGATTATGATTCAGTTGTGAAGTCTAGCCTAGTGGACCCAAGTCAGTATACCACAGAAACAGTGGAAATACAAGGGGCGACCAAGGACATACCACTCATGACACTTCCCATCGCAAGGATAACGGTGAAAACTCGCTATGTGGAAGGAGAAATCAGAGCAGCAGTGATAGATGAACCAATCTACCCTCTGATATTGGGTGTAGATACGTCTTCTTGGGGAATCCCGAGAAACCTGTGATCATGGCGACAGTGCAGACCAGGTCACAGAAGAAGGAGGAAGAAGGTGAACCTATAAATGCTCATCCAGAGGAGATGAGGAAGGCGCAGGCTGAGGATAGGACACTCAAGCCCTGTTTTAAAAAAAATTGCCCAAATGCCACACACCTCCGAGCAAGGGGGAATATTTCATGAAGAACAAACTCTTATACAGGAAGGCCGGAACTGGAACAAATGGTCACAACCAGCTGGTTCTTCCCACTTCATATAGAGATAAAGTGATGGAACTCGGGCATGCGATTCCCTTCAGTGGTCACATGGGGATCAGCGCCACAGGACAGCGTATAGCTTGTCATTACTTCTGGCCAGGGATAACGGAGGATATAAAAAGATATGTCAAATCCTGCCCAGAATGTCAAAGGGTAGCTCCAAAGCACTGGACTGCTCCTGCAACTCTAGGGGAAATGCCCATAGTGGGAACACCTTTTGAGAGGGTTGCAGTGGATATTGTAGGACCTCTCACTCGGACCAAGAGGAGGAACAGTTACATCCTTACTCTGGTGGACACTTGTTCTATGTGGGGAGAGGCGGTAGCCCTGCCATCAATTGATTCAAAACATGTAGCAGAGGCACTACGTACAATATTTACCCGATTAGGATTCCCGCATCAAATCTTGACGGATAATGGTTCTCAGTTCAAGGGGAAACTAACGGAAGAAGTTTTTAAGCTATTTCAAGCCAGGCACTTTCATTGTAGTCCGTACCATCCACAAGGGAACGGCCAGGTAGAGAGGTTCAATGGGACTCTCATTTCTATCCTGAGAAAGCTGGCACACGAAAAACCGGATCTGTGGGATCAATTCCTGCCCGCCGCATTGTTTGCGTATCGGGAGGTACCACATAGTTCAACCGGGATGGCTCCCGCAACTCTGCTATTTGGGAGGCCAATAAAAGGTCCATTAGAGGCTTTATTAAGGACCTGGACAGATGAGAAGGCGGAAGAGACTGTTACCTCATCTTATCAATATGTGAACGAACTGACCAATCGTTTGAAAGCTGGATGGAAACTGGCAAATGATAATTTGAAACAAGCCAGGAAGAAACATGCAGCATATTTTAATAGGAAGGCAAAGGACAGGGAACTGGCAGTCGGAGAGAAGGTGCTGCTTCTACTACCGGGAAGCCAGAATAAATTACAAATTGGTTGGCAAGGTCCATATACGGTTCTAGAGAAGGTGTCTAGAACAAACTATAAAATTGACAAAAAGGGGAAGGAAAAAGTTTATCATGTAAACCTGTTAAAGAAGTATCTGGACAGACCACTCCAGGAAAGCACCCCCTTATTGACCTTGGCTATTGCAACCCAGATGCAAAAAGAACCACTCACCTCACATGAATACCCATTACATCCTTGTGAAACAGCAGCACAGGTAAAAGTCAGTAAGCACCTGACTAAAAACCAGAGGGAGAGAGTTCAACAGGTTCTGGAGGAACATACAGATGTATTAACAGATAAACCAGGCCATACAAATTTGCTACAGTATGACATGAAACTGGTAGACTCAAACCCAATCTGTATGAGAGCCTATTCTATTCCGTTCGCGAAGGAGAAGGCATTGAAGGAAGAAATAGAGTATTTGTTGAAGGAGGGGATTATTTCGCACAGTGAATCATCTTTTAGTTCTAGTGTCGTTTTGTTGAGAAAACCGTCTGGGGAACACAGATTGTGCATAGATTACAGGAAACTGAATGCTGTCACAGAAGGACAAGTGGATCCATTACCAGACACAAAACAGTTATTTGCCAGACTGAACAAGGCAAAATACTTTTCAAAGGTGGATCTTAGTAAAGGCTATTACCAGATCCCAGTGAAGCCTGAAGTGAGACCTTATTTGGCTTTTAGCACTTCGGATGGACATTATGAATTCAATATGCTACCATTCGGACTGAAAAATGCTCCGAGTGTGTTTTCAAGGATGATGCGCAAATTGTTGGATCCCCTGAATAACCCATGTATCACAAATTTCATGGATGATATTCTCGTCGCCACCGAGACATTTGAAGAACACATTGAAGCTCTGGAGATGTTGTTTGATAGACTTCGGGAGGCGAACTTAACTGCTAGGCCAACAAAATGTTGTATTGGATGCAAAGAGTTGGAATTCTTGGGACACACTGTATATCAGGGTAATATGACCCCTGATCCTAAGAACTTGGAAAAACTGCAGAGAGCACCTAGGCCACAAACAAAAAAAGACGTGCGATCATTCGTGTCGTTATGCGGATTTTATCAGAAATACATCAAAAATTTTAACGCTATTTGTGCTCCTCTGACTGATCTGACTCGCAAGGGACTTCCAGATAAAATTATTTGGACTGCACAATGTGAACTAGCGTTCCAAGAGTTAAAGGAAAAACTCACTAGCAAGCCTATTCTCAAACTGCCTGATTTGACACAGGACTTTGTCTTAAGAACCGATGCAAGTAATGTAGGACTCGGAGGGGCTTTGTTGCAAAGATCAGCTTCACCTGATGGGGAACTTAAACCAGTCGCTTATGCAAGCCGCAAATTGAATAAGGCGGAACAAGGATACTCCACAAGCGAAAAAGAATGTTTAGCATTAATCTGGGCAATAAAGAAGTTTCAAATCTATCTGTATGGTAGGACTTTTGTGGTGGAGACGGACCATCAGCCTCTCGTGTTCTTGTCTCAGGCTAAGCATGAAAACGCAAGATTGCTGAGGTGGTCTTTGTTGCTTCAACCTTATCAGTTTAGTATCCAATATATCCCAGGCAAATTGAATGTCGGTGCAGATTTCCTCAGTCGGCACCCCTGTGATCAAAATTAGAGTAGTGGCAGACGTGAGGAGTATTTTTACCTATGTGTATCGCTGGTTTTGGAACTTGCCATAGGCATGTTTTCAAGTGGGGAGATGTGTAGTGAAATTGACAGAGATACAACGGTAAAATACCTCCAAGGATAACATATAAGGATAAAAAACATAATGCGTAGGCTGCTGATGTACATGATCGCCTAGACCGCGGGTCATCACCCTCCATAAAAATTGACTTGCTAGACAGGAGGGGAACGGAGGATCAAAAAGGAAAAAAATATGACTGGAAAGATTGCGTGAGACTAGAAAGGCTAAGGAGACGCAATTGGGGGGGGGGACGGAGAAAAGTCACGTTTCCCAAGTTGACATAAAAAGTAAGCAACTCGACAGAAGGGACCATAGATATGTTACGCCACAGTCATTTATTGGACGCTTTTGCGATACCAAGCCCTTGATTTGAATTCAGCGGCTAAACGCAGATGTTAGGAATATTACAAAAATTAAAAAGTACTTTTTTCTTAATATTAATGTTAGGAATATAAAAATTAGCTGGCCGGATGGCCTATTCTGAGCAGTGAACTAATATGTTCTTAATTTTACAGACGGATAGATAATATTGAAGATAATGACAAAAGACAGTGTAGTTTACATCATCGACAGACTGTATTGAATCTAAAAGTGTCGCTTGATTTTGCACAAAAAAAAAACGACCGAACCTACGAGACGCTGTTCAAATCACTTGGTAGGAAATTTCAATAATAAAAAAAAATTTTTTATCTTAAAAATAACTGTTAGATAAAAATTTTGGCCCGAGAAAGGACAGTTCTGAGCAGAAAAACTACAAAGTACATTTTTACAGACACAAGATAATACTTGACAGACTAACAAAAGACATCCATGTAATTGACAATCATACAGCTGTATTGAATCTAAAAAAAAAGTGTCGCTAATTGCACAAAAAAACACGACCTTGAGACGCAGTGTGTTCAAATTTACTTGGTATGGAGAGAGGGAAGGGTATTGGGTGTGGTGGCTGTGTCTAAAATAAAAATTTTTAACGACAAAATTTTGGAGGGGAGAGAAAGGTTGGTTCAAAAATCAAGTACATTTTGTAGAAACACAAGTAGAGACGGACAGACTAACAGATAAACATCCATACTTGACTGAAGCATGACTGAAATGACTTTAGTGTAGGAAAAATTTGAAATTCAAATAAACCTAGGCAGTAGATTGGGCATGGCCACAGACAAGCATATTGGTCGGCGCTT